>UELU01141824.1:0-32507 GCA_900490025.1 Megastigmus dorsalis
ACCCCCCAACCCCCCAACCCCCCAACCACCCAGGAGTGCGAGAGGGGAGGAGAAGTCGATCGCGTCGCGAACCAATTCTTCCAATTATACACCGCAAAACATGAGGAACATCGAACCTTACGCATATCCTCGAGTCAATCCACCAAAGAAACATATCGTCAAACGAAACGTATCGTTAAAAACAAAATATAATAAAAAATAAATAAAGAATATGATAAAAAGAAAATAAAAGGAAATATATAACCAAATTTTTAGTAAGCAGCAATCTCGTATCAAACTAAGGAAACATTTATTTATTTTGATGAAGAAAGAAAAAAAGAAAGAGACAAACAATCGACTATAATGTGTACCTTCATTTTAACGTGTTCAAAAGAAACTCTCGAATAGGAAACAAAGTTTTATATATTTCTAAATAGACGTATTTACATTGAAATTTTCGAATGATTTTTCAACGACCCAAGCAAACAACAAAAAAAAAGAAGATAACACTGAAATGTAGACAATAAAATTGTTATTTCTCTATTCATTTAGTTACAGACGCACGAAGAGAATTTCCTTTTAACGATTACTTTTGTTAGCGTAGCATAGCCAAAGAGAAATCTATATCTTGCCTATTTAATATATATGTATTATAAAAGAAAATATACAAACAAACAATGACCACATGATTATTAACAAAAAAAAAATACTATATGTCTACATATAACTGAAACATATTAAGGGAAAGAGTTGAGGCAAATCACTGTCTTCCATTTACATGTTATTTTAGATTCGGTAATTTTTAATAGAAAATTCTCCCCGTGTATACTCGTTGCAATCAATAAAGGGTGCTCTTTATAATAAACGAGAATGTTTAAACAGAATAAAAAAAAACGAATGAGAAGAGGTTAATACACGATGAGAATACACGCACACAAATGAACAAAAAATAAATAAATAAATACAAATAAAGCGGTCTCAAGCGCACGTTCCACAAAATAATGAGACATGATATTAGTAGAAAATGAAACGGGGATGAGGAAACAATCGTGGAAACTAATAGTTGTTCGTTCAAGTAGAGAAAATTCTTGGTACAGTTACATTAACGTGGTACAAAAACTGGTGCTTGGTCATTTTATTGATGATTGATGCGGCGACACTACTTGTCGGGCAATACTAAACTTCATATATCGATGCGATAAAAGAGAACAAATGTATGCACGATGACAATAAGGAGATGATGAAGGGAGAGAGAGAGAGAGAGAGAGAGAGAGAGCGAGAGAGCGAGAGAGCGAGAGAGAGAGAGAGAGAGAGAGAAAACGGAAATATGAAGAACAAAGATGTAGTATCATTTTGCGTCACGCAAACATACTTACTAGCCTTAGAAGACTAGTATTTGTACTCTAGATCTGAAGGTGTTCAAAATAGTTACGAACGTATCGTCTAGGGCCTTTCAAATGATTCAATTAATAGTCCTTATAACGAATAACAATATATTATTATATTATAAATGAAAAAACAATTATAGAAAATAAATTTTAATCGTTAAATAAATAAAAAGTCGGACGGATATATTGTAGTGAACTTGTAGATGCAAGTTACAGGAGTGAATTCTTTTTAAAACGAAGAAATGAACATGTACCTCGACGAAAATATTCGCGTACGAATATACTAAATCAAATTCAATGGAGAAATTCAATCAGTTTACATTATCGATTTGACCAAACCACTAGACCAAAATCCATTTTTGTGCTAATAATTCTAAATTAGTTTTATCGAGTCAAAGTACAGGTACAATAAAAATTGTTTTAAAGGGCTAAAGAAACACCGTGTACTAGAATACATTGACGTTATTTTCTTTTTTTAAATACTACGAAGATTCGTATACGAAAATTTTCAGTGAGGTAATTCTATATATGCATATGCATATGTATATATTATATACTTGCATAAAATATGAATGTAAGAAACATACGTGGTGATTCTGAAGGGGGATCATTAAACAAGAAATAACAAAATAAAACAAGTTACTCAAAAAAAAACAGATGCTTTATTGTTGCAATAACGATTAGAAATGTTTATATGATATGCGCTATCGAAAATGTCAATGTGACGACAACTGCAAAAGCATATGTATATTTTAGCGTGGTAATGAGAACTATAAGAAAGAAGGGAGAGTCTTTTTTTTTGCCAGTGAATTCCTTGTCTTCCATCGATGCCACTAACTTTGCACAACGTTGTCGTTGCAAAATAAATTTATTTACTCGTTAGAAAAAGAATATATTTATTATGTGGTGTGATATATACAATTAAAAGAAAAAACGCAGTTTAACAAAAAAAAGTAAGGGAAAAAAATATAAAAGAACACACAACGAACTTTACAATTTATTCAAATAATGCGCGCAGGCTTAAGTGACTTTTTTATAAATTCATTTTGAAGTTCTTCGAACGAAGGATGTTAGCTGGACAAATGATGAAGAAAAAAAGGAAAAAAAGAAGTCTAGTCAATATTTTGAAGATCGGTAGATGAAAAGTCTTGTTTTTTGTTGTTCTTTTTTTCTTCTGTTTTTATTTGTAAAAGGAAATCTTTGATTGACGAATATTTTGGTGTCACTTCGCGCTTTTTCAGCTTGTTATCATTGCATAATAGGTTTATAATAAATTTATTGTAAATCGTTGATAAATCGGAGATCATTTTCGTACATCATATCGAAACTCGCTATGTCACGCCGTCATCGCGCTGGCGTCAAGCGCTAAGATAAATGTTATACACATATTTTAACAAAAAAAAAAAAAAAAAAAACAAAACAAAACAAGGTACATAACGCGAATGTATTAAACACGAATATGCCTATAATTTAAGATATTTATTTTAAATATTTGTTACCATTAAATGTAATTTATTTAAACATTACATAATACCATATCTGTTATAGTCATTTTTTTCATTTCTGTCGAATTTCCTGCATAACATTATTATATACACAAAGAGAAAAGAAAACAAAAACACTATTAAGAATATTGGAACGACGCATGCTTCATATGGGAGTCACGTGAAGTGCGTGCACAACAAAAACCATTAATATACAAACGCTTTGTTTGAATGAGTATGCGTGCGATAGTGTATGCGGGCGCGCGCACGGGCACCAATCACATTTGTACGCGATACACCACGTGCGCGTGCTTACCTACACCGATATAATATATAGTGTATATGAAAAATATAAATGTATTATTGTTACTTGTGTAGGAATTACTGACCTGTGTATGTATCAATTAAAGAACAATAAAATTGAATTGTAAAACCAACATTTTCCGGTGTATGACTTCAATAAATTTTTGCTGTCCATTTGCCTCGTTGTAATAAGGATTGGCAGAATATGTGAAGGTGATATATTTCCACTATAGCAACTCAAGAAAATTGCGTATGAAATTAAAAGGTAAAAATAAAAATCGAAATACTAATGGTGAGACAAGTATTTTATACAGGTTCAAGGAAAATAAGCTATGACATATTTTTTTTAAAAAAAAATCAATGTTCACTTAGAATAAATAATGAACACTTTTTATATATTCTTTACAAAATTACAATTAGACATGTATAAATGTATAAAATCGTCACGTATAAGTAATATATCAACAAAATTAAAAAATAATAAGGTACAATATTTATAAATATCTTCTTAACAATATATTATTTTACAAAAGTTTAGGCTGCTGTTTTAAAGTTGATATATCTAAAATTTTGCTGGGATAACTGACCTTTGAAGTTCCTGTAAAATATCTTTGAGGACTCGGCTCTCTTCGTTCTACAACCTTCATCGCACGTCTTTCATTGAATACTTGCCCTGGTGCCTTGTAATCATCCCTCATAGGCTCTGCATGAACAAAAATAATTTAATCACATATCAGTCACTAAGGACACTTACAAGGGTCGGAAAGATTCCTATCTTACCGATTTTGGCATTTATCGAAATATATAAAAATAAAAACTATTTTTTGAATTTATATATATGATGACATGATGTTGATGTTAATACTATGTGATTCCAGTTTTATAAAATTCCGTCCATTATTCGCAAAGTTCGCATAATTCACAGATTTTTGTGCATGAAATTTTTAAAGACAAAAATGGATGGAATCTTATTGAGGTGTTGACAGTTTTTTTTTCTCAAAAATTTAATTTTTATCTTTGAATATTCGCTAAATTAATAATCGGTAAGGTAGGAATTTTTCAAAAACTTAAGATAATTTTTTTTTAATTAAATTTTTTAGATATTACACAATTAAAATGATTACCTCTCATAGGACTAGAATTGGTTCCAGGAAGCAAATGGTAGCGTTGCAAGTAATGCATTGTGGCAAAGGACATATTTGTATTTTGAACATTACCAGGGGCTTGTTTCACACCACCAGGTCGTGGCTTTTGCATGGCCATATCTGCTAACTGTTCATCATTCAAATACTTCATAGCTAGAGCCTTCATGTGCATACTTGTGTTGGTTTCAATACTGGCACTTGTTGTAGCTATATGAGCTTCAGGACCTTGTCTTGTGTAATATGCATCAAACATTACCCTGTAAAATGAGCAATTACTTTATAAGTGGTTGTTATCAGTATTTCATATACAAATGAAACAAATATAATTTTTGTTTTATAGTTTGTGTCATAAAAACAAAAAAAAATTCTTTAAATAAACTTAATGAATAAGCAAGCTAATGAAATAAGATAAGAAAAACATACTTTTTGTTGTAGTTGGGTTCTCTCTGTTCTACATTATCCGAAAAACTGATTCCCAGTTTCGTCAATTGCTCCAGTGTAGCTGCTTTTACTGTATCCATTATAACATGGTTTTCATACTCTTTCTTCTCATTCTTTTGCATACCATTTGATTGTTCCTGCTCTTCATCATCCTCATCATCATCATCATCATCACCATTTAAGGATGAATTTTGCAAAATTTGATTTACTTGATCAAGTACATTATTGTACAGGGTCCATCCTACTTTTGGTGCCCTTTGAGGTGGTAAGCTACCTCCTTCACTTGAGTATTCTTGCATATCCAAATGAATACTTGGTTCAGGACTTGGTGGACTAGGATCTTCTACATCTAATTCACTGCTACTCAAACTCAAACATTCATCAGCATAATTATCACAGCCTGTGTTTTTCATTTTAATAATATCAGTTATTATAGGCTCTACACGATGTTCGTCAGACTTTTTTTCTTTTAAATTTTCATGCGGAGAATAACGCAAATTTTCATGTGGTGAAGAACGCAAATTTTCATGTGGTGAAGCACGCAAATTTTCATGTGGTGAAGAACGTAAATTTTCATGTGGTGAAGAACGCAAATTTTCATGTGGTGAAGAACGTAAATTTTCATGTGGTGAAGAACGTAAATTTTCATGTGGTGAAGAGCGTACATTTTTATGTGGCGAAGAACGTACATTTTCATATGGATAATTGTATTGATATGTTAATATTTCTTGTACATCATTGTTAGCTCTCTCACAGGCTGGTTCTTTGTTTTTATAATCTATTTTAGTTTTGTGTCTAGAATTTTTATCACCAGGTGCATTCATGCATTGTTTTGATGCTGCATTCCTTTGTGCTCTTTCATTATCATGAAAATTTTGTCTATATAAATTTGGAGTTCTTATTTCAATAGAATCTTGTGCTTCTATTGACTGTCTAGTAGTATCTGAACATAAATGGCTTTGACGAAGGGAAGACATATGACTTTCTGAACCTTCACTAATATTTTCAAGAGGAGTAGGCATAAAAAAATTTGGCTTTTTCCTAATCATTTCTCCTGTATCATTCACCAAATTTTTTATCATATTTGAAGTTTCTAAATTTGGTAACATTTTTTCTTGATTGTTTCTTTGCTTCGATTCACTGTCCATTGCTAAAGAAGGATTGTTTTGAACTTTCAATTCAAAACTCGTCATGACTCCAATTGATACTTTTTGTTCTACTATAGTTTTTTGGGTCTTTTCATCTTGTAGCTTCAAGTCAGGAAAACACCTCTCATTATCTTTAAAATTATGATGCCCAATAGGCATATTGGCAGTTCTAGATTGGTCATATAACTGGGCATTTTGATAAACCATTCCATTTGTTTGACAGGTACATTGATTTCTATCTTTTAAGCTTTGCTCATGTAATTTTAGTAAACGTTCTACTTGTTTCTGTAAATTTTTAATTTGTTCATTTTGACTAGTAATAACTTGCAATAAATTTTTTACCGTTTCTGTTTCTGAAGTTGATTTATTGTGATTTGATGAACAGCATCCTGAATGATGAGAATGTTCTGAGTTATAATGATGAGCTGGTTGTAATGATCTGGAATGTCTTGATTCATACTCATATTCCACAGGTCTACTTCTGTGATGTTGAACATATGAATCTGCATTTGAACATGAAGATGACCTATGGATTCTAGGCTTTTGCCTTGTATCATAGGTTTCTACAGCATGTGAATGGTCTGATCGTCGTCTATCATTGGAACTGACTCTTTCATCCCTATTGCGAGATCTTGATGAATAATTTTGAGCATTATTTACATGATGATCAATTTCATTGTAACTTGATGCATGACTTAAGGTATATTTATTAGGATTTTCAATGCGTTCAGATCTTTTTGAAGTAGTATGTCTTCTTGGCGATTCGCTATCTGAACTATAATGCTTGCAATGATAATCTTTACAATCTAATGGGTTACATGATTTTCCTGAATGTTTATAAATGTGACTATCCTGTGGTCCACTTATATTTTGAGTGGAAGAATGAATTTGTTGGGAATGAAAACGGTTAGGTGATATTTTGTTTTTATGTTGTGGAAATTGCTTTTCCTTCCATGATGCATACGATTCACTTCTGTAGGGTGAATCATTTGGTCTAAATGATCTTAATTCGGGTATAGAATTGGCTACTGTATCATTCATTCTGCTGGACTGATGAGGCTTATCCATAATCAAAGACACCTCAGGAACCATTGGAAAAGGTCGAGACTAAAAGTATTAAAATTAAAATTTTAAAGTAGATATAATTTTTTCTGAATTAAAAAATGGTCCTATCAATCATAAAGTCTTTTATGAAAATAAAAACAATACTCACGTCAAACTTCGATGCCGGTTTAGGCATTTTTCGGGGCTCAACTTCCTCATAAGTTGCAAATATGTCATTTTGCATGGTATGTAAATAGTAACCAAATCCTATAACTGTTTATAAGCAGCATGAATAAATTTAGACTCCAAATTTTCGTGATGAAAACAAAACCACAGCTTCCTCTTTGTTTGTTTGGTATTATTTAAAATAAGGTGTTAAACTTAACGGCACATAGATTAGTCACAGTCGTCATAGATATCAATTATGATGACAAACCCCCACAACAAAAGATGCATAGCACTTGTGATCCATCTAGCGTCTGCAGTGCGCGTTTTACTAACAACGTAACAGCTCAACTCAACTAGCGTCAGGTAAGGTTATGCCGGCAAACTTTAATTTTTTTCAATCTTTAAATTTTATAGTGGAAAGCTATAATACTTACTATAACAAATTTCTTTATCTCCATTTTGAGTAATTACTTTTAAAAAGAAATTATTATATGTTTAAAAATAAATTTATCAAGAGTCTCTAAAACTAAAAGTATTGCAGTGAGCAGTTGATAAAATGTAATACAAGTAAGAACTACCGACGGCAAGTACCAATTTTATTTCTAGATAAAATCTCAATAACTCATTCATTAAATTATATTTACTCAGATAAATATACAATCGATTGATTCAAAATAATCGAAATGGAGTCACTCCAAACTTCAAACGCAATGTTTAGTAACCTAAAACTTTAAACTAAATAAACATAGCAAAAAATATAAAATTTAAAAAAAAAATACTTATATGATCGAAAATTGTAAAGACAGATTTTTACAAAACTCTTTCGTCTTCACGAGTTAGCTCTGCTTACATAAAAGTTATGCATTAATATATAAATAAATTAAACATAAACAGATACAACAATCGCAACGACTAAGTAAGTACCTATATTAATTACGGACGCGACGAGAGAGAAATGGATATACAACAATGGAAACGTAACTACCTAGTGTGAGCGAAACTTAAAAAATTTAAAAACTGCCAGTTGCAAGGACGAGGCGACAGCTGCAACGCGACTCGCGACTCGCGAAAGACGGCGGCGTCTATCAAGACACAGAGTCCAGGTTGGCAAACCTGTTGGGGAGGTATCGTATCGCAACGACAAATTCTGCTCTCTTGCATCGTCGTCGCCCCAATGGTCGAGCCTGCGCGCGCGAGCGCGAGAGCGAGTTTTTCCACGAAAACGACGACGACGACGAGAACGACGTCGACCAAGAGACACAGAAGGACCAAAGCGAGCTCACTGTACGCCTAGGCGACGCCGCGCCTACCCGATTCTAAACGAGAGACTGCAAGAAAGCACGCGAGGATTTAAGGACTATAGCAGGATCGCATCTCGTCATCGTCATTATTCGCTCGTTTCTATCACTCCCTCTGTCTCAACTCTCACTCTTCCATCACACACATTCTACAGAGTTGTGCCGTGTGCTCTCTTCCTTCAAGTGTACAGACGTTAGAGAGCTGCGTGTGCGCGTATATAACGTTACATATATACATATATACATAAGTGTGGTGTGTCATATTCTCGCGTTTTTCCTCCCGTTCATCGCCTTAAATACTCGTGCTGCAAGTTGAAAAAAAAGGAAAAAAGTCTCGCATCGTACCCTAAAAAAAGGAAAAGTTGTATACATATCGCAGCTCCTACACGAATTTCCCGTGCACATTACTCTGTAAGCTGTTTGTCTCGCGCTCGCCAAGCACAGGAAGAGGCAAAAAAGAAGCGAACGAGAGACACACACGGAGAGGTGAGAGACAGACGGCGAAGAGAGAGAGAAAAAAAACGTTGCTGTATCGGTGTGTCTCGCTCTCACGCGAGCGGCGTGAGAGACTCTTTCCAAAGTAGCAGCAAAAGAGGCAGAGTGGAGTTGGTCGCCAGTCGCCTAGTTGCGGTCGTCAGCCGCCTGCAGTCGCCCCAGCCGTGCCGTCACAGTGCTGTAAACTCGATAAGTCGATCTTCTCTCTCGCTCTCGCGCACACCACGTCTACGGTATATACATACTCTCTCTCCTCCCCTCTGGCGAATTATCTGGGCGAAAAAAAACTTAACCTCAATTCGCCAGAGCACCAGCGAGTGAGAGAGAGCGGAAGAGAGAGAAAGAAGAGTAAAGAGAGCTCCTCGCTGCTTACATTACTCTCGTTTGGCATCGTGGAATTGTGCAAGTGAAGGAAGAAGGAAAATATAGATACACTCACACACACACACACACACACATATATATATATATATATATATATACATATATAATAGGGGCGCGCGAGCACGGCCGAACGGGGGATAAAACACATCGGCGAGAAGTGAGCTCACTACACACTCATATACACGCATACACACGCATGCACGTAGACACGGAGCGAGAGAGCGAGACGTACAGGCACGTACATCGATAGTGCGCGCATATATCTCCGCGTTTTGTCCCGCTCGTAGCGTTTGGCGCGCCGTCGCGTATACATATAACCCATTATATGTGCGGTTCGAAGTTGTCGGTAGGGGAACAACGGCGGCCAAGCAGCCCAGCAGCACCGGAGAGATGAGTCGTAATGGAGGCATCCTCGCGGCTGAGCAAACCGCCGTCAATCGTCACTGATGCACCGCATCAGAGGTGCTCAGCGAGGGACCGTCCTGCCTCTGCCCTAGAAGCAGCAGGAGGAGCAGCAGCCACGGTGCAGCCAAGGCGTCGCGACGAACGTCTCGCGGCCAGCCGGCCAACAGCAGCAGCGAGCCATTGACCTAGAGGATCGTCCATTCGTCTGCATCAGTGTGTGTATATCTCTGTGAGTGTATACGTGATCGCGCGCGACCAAGTGTGCATGTGTGTGTGATACAACTTGTGTATGTGTGCCTCTACAGTGTCTCGTGCGTTACTCTACTCGGGCCTTCCTGTGTGTGTCTTCGTTCTCTCCTGTAGCCACTTCGCGAGATAGCCGTTGCTGCCTTCTTCGAGTTGCTAAGCGTGTTGAGGCAGCAAAAAAATGAGGATTGTTGCTTATCGAGTGACTTCGAATAGCAGGCAGACTTGAAAGGCAACTGTTACCCCAACCTCTGGAGTGTCCTTATATTGTTGTAAATTCTCAGATCGGTCATACCTGTAATGGGGGCTATGGAGTTAGGTAGCACCCACTATCGACACTGACAGACAGCCAGAGCGTGGGGACACTCCAGGACATTAAGCAGGACAATCCAGCTCCCGGAGCTTAATCATCATGCAGAAAAACGAAGGTAGACACAAAGACCTGCAGCGTGGCAGTGATCGAGACAGGGAGCGAGAGCAGGACGCTGCCAAGAGAGCCTCGCGGACCAGTTGCAATGCCTCTAGGCCCAGCATGCATACCTCTCGACATAGTGTTACTTCCACGTCGAATCTACTCATGGTTGGTCCTAATTTCCGAGTTGGAAAGAAAATTGGCTGTGGTAACTTTGGAGAGCTTCGACTTGGTAAGTCTTTTGCTGGGTATATTCTTGATCAAGCTTTACTAAGTTTTTGTTTCTTGAAAAATATTGAGAATGACTAATTGAAGTTGAAATTTTCCTTGATTATGACAAATCTTGCTTCAATTAGTTGGCATCAAGATTTTTCAAGATGCCTCTGGCTTAAGTATACTCTTTAATTATCTTTACAAAAAGTAGCGAGATATGTCATTATATCTTACATTGAATTAATTTGTCTCTTAGTTTTCCATGCTCCGTATCTGCATCTTTGAGGTAGATATGACAATTACACTGAATAACTCTTTGTGTATTTCAAGAAGACATCGATATTGTTAGGAAAGCTTCTTCTACATGGACTGTTATTTTATTTATAGTCCAAGTTTCCTCATAATTTGTTTGTCCTATTAACTTCTGAAATTAAGAGTTGGCTGAGACCAGCATCTATTAAAACTAGGCAATTTTTCAAACAGTGAAGGTGCTCTATAAGCTGTGACAATAAATTTTGTTTGAAAAAAGAAGGCCATTGAGGCCATTAACTTCCATTTCATACTTGAAAATTACTATGAATAAATCCTGAATATCTTTTTAGTGATCATGAACAATAATTTCTCTTTCTGCCTACTCTGAAATGACAAGTGTCAAAACTTTATTCAAGATTCATCGCTTTTAATTTCATCTACTTGTTTACATTATTCACTATTTGTCTGTTGAAAATGTTATGCACGAGATAGACACTATCAGGTTAAAAAAGCTCTTTTATGCATGAGCCAAGAATTCCGCACAGTATTTATCTGTCGTTTCAGTTTCCGCGGTATGAAATTTGACATTACCCACAATACACAGGTATTTTCCCTTTCGCCATACCAAATCGCTAACGTGGCATTTTAAATTCAGCGTTAATCGCCAACGCGCGTTTCGAAAGTACATACACCACGTACTATATAGCGTTAGAACCATTTTTACAGTCCGCGTGCAAAGGCTTCAAATAAAAAGTAGGGCTTTCACGGGTGAAGTATGAAATTAGCTTTCGCCCATAAGAGACCGTTTGAAATCGAGCGATACGTAAGTTCCATAAACAATATTCGGGATTGGATTCTCTCCCCCAGCGCCAAAGTATGTACTTAGTTGCACACTACACACACACACACACACACCGCGTTTTATCTCGGCGACCTTTTATAAGTGAAAAATTCGAAGGAATTAATACCCGTATACCTATATCTATGTATACATCCAACGATACTAAACTCTCGACGGAAACGATAACTTATCGCGTTACAATTCTTTCTCTCTCCTCGCTTTACTGTGGATTATGCTTTGATAATACGGCGATGTGATTGGCAGTTGCTTATGTTTGTAGTATTGAGAGAGCTTCCAGAGACTCGGAGGCAAGGAAAGGAAAAAAAAGGAGCGCCAAGCGACTCGATCGTGTGCATTTGTACGGTTAATAATTCAAGCATCGAAGCCAGTCGTTTTGCCTCTTTTTTTTCGTGTTCTTAAATAATCGTATATAGAATTACGTAAAAAGCAGAGCCAGGCCGCGGCGAGGCTATAACTAAAGAGCGAAATCAATATTGGCGTGACGCTCGAGCGATTCCGAATTCATGATTTATCTATAAGCGGCCCTATATAGGGTGTGAGTGAGATTGGAGCTGGAGAAGTAAATAAACGAGCGTGAGCAATCCTCGCGCTCTTTTTTTTTTGTTCTTGAACTAACAAGCGATTATCTGATCAAACTTGCACATTTACGTCAGTGCAAAATTTTTGTATAGAAAATTATTGCATGCGCGTTCACTTCAACACGAAATTTTCATCGAGAATGACGAAATATACGTTTAGTACCACGTGCAGGTATTTTAAAAAAAATATATGTTAAACCGACCCGAACTGCTCCGAAAGGAATATTTCAAATAAAATATCCAAGATCCTTCCGTGAAATCGTATTGTAATAACGGGGTATCGAGAAAATAGTATTGATAAAGGATATGAACGATATTAAAAAAAGCAGGTCAAAAATGAATAGATAAAATAACTGAAATAAAACGAAAAAGAGTTATACAGTTCCTTTGTGTGCAAAAAATCGACGGCAAAAAATTATAACCGATTCTTTGTTCGCGACGGGCATATACATGGAGGTCATACGTCTCTTTCTCTCTCTCTCTCTCTCGGAAATACGAAAAAAAAAGGCAAAGAGAAGAGCACGCGCGAAATAAAATCGACACGCGTCGCGTACGGTCGCCGCGTGAAATTTGGCATCAAAACACAGTCATCGTCGTGTCTCGGCCGAGTCGTGGCACAAGGTAGATCCACGCACACACACACAAACACGCACAAACATATACACACGCTTGTAATACACATAAAGAGAGCGAAAGAGAGCGACGCTTATGTAGAAAGGGGCGCTCGATCGACTAGTCACGCTTCTGAGCAAGTAGCAACCTGTTCGCGCTCCCGAGCCTCTCCGCGGATATTGTGTGCGCGCGCCATCCCAGCAGCAAGCGACTTTTCTCTCTCTCTTTCTCTCTCGACCTACGTGTGTACAATACACGACGCGCGCAACGTTGTTGTATCTCTCTCTCTCTCTCTCTCTCTCTCTCTCTCTCTTTCTCTCTCTCTTTAAATATTTTTCTTTTTTCAAAGTCACCAAGATGGGTTGCCGCTGCTGCTGCTGCTGCAGCTGCTCTTGTTGGGGATATGTATAAGCGGAGTTATGATGAGATGAAATGAACTCGCCCGCGCTTATAATGCTTTTGGCGGGAACAATATGAATGAGACTTTGTCTTATCGATGTTTTATCGCTGCTGCAGTCTTTGGTTCACTGCTGTTTGAACATAATATATAGGAGAAGTTCCGTATATGAGATCTGCGGAGTTTTTATTTCTCGCTGGCAATTTGCATGATGCTGTAAATCGAACGGTCACATCCGTTGCGGACGTAACATAAAAAAGAAAGGGATTCTGTACAAGTTACAACCTGAGTTAAGGCAGATTTCAGGCTATAGTAAAACTTCGATAGTTACGATTCTTTCTTTTTTTTTATTACATTGCTTTGTTCATTCCAGAAAAAAAATAAATACTTTTTTCGTCGGAATAGATGAAAAAATATTTTGAAGTCGGTTATAATTAAATAGAAATTTTACTATAGGGAATTTCACCTCCAGCGCGTTTTAAAAATGTCCATGAAATATCGAGAAAAAATGTTCAAAAAGTATACTTTATATATAAATTCAACTATTACATAAAAAAAACAATGTACTATATTTATTTGACGTTTATCTATACATACATTTTTGCATATTACAATGGTTTGGTAAGAAAGAAATGTGCACTTAAACTTCCCTTGGACACTGTGTACTTGGGTCTGGTTAACGAGTTGACTATATACGGTGTGTAACATGGTTTCATCTCGTTTATAAACAGTTTTTTACGCCGCTCTATTTCTTTGGTCGAGAAGAACAAAAACACCGAAGCTCAGTACGTTCAATTATATTTTGATATCACATCTTCCAAGTAAATTTTTAAATGATTTTGATATTCTGTCGAAAACTAATTTCTTCTAAAAAAAACAGGAATAATAATTACGAACTTAAGTTTGACCGTGTAATACTTGATGCTGCTACTGTAAAACGTAATTATTAATCTCGGCCAGCAAGGAATTCGGATAATTTAGATTAAACTTCACTTAATATGTGCAAATTGAATACTTCATTTCAAGCCTTGCAAGCTCGTGTGATGACAAAAAAATGTTTATCATCATTTATAATGTGCCGATAATTAATTGTGCCTATATGTATAGGCTTAAAAACCTCTTGTTTACTCATACTAGTCTATGGAAATGAGCGCGCAGAAAGGAATATTGGTGTTTAGTGTATCAATCTTGTTATCGAATCTTCTCTTTAATTATACTTACATATTATTTTCAACCGTTGAATACTTGACTGCATCAATACTATCTCCTAATGTGACGTTTAATTTTCTATGTATTCTATGTATACAAGCGCAGCATTAATGTTTCTGTTCATTTATCACTCAATTTCTAGAGTTAGGAACTTGATTTAAAAATTGCAATAGAATGATCACTGTGCGTATTTGAGCTTGAAATAAACTATGAATCCCGATAGTTACAATTTTAAAGCGGAAAACTATGAAGCATTAAGGTAGGCAGCCGACGGGAAGCGCTATACATTATAATTTTAGTTTTTTCACGTCTACGCTCAAAAGAAATGCCCGAGCCTGAAACCTTTACGGGTTTATAAAGGCATTCGAGTTACTGTGTGTACAAACTTTCGAAGCCAATTATACTGGAAAACCTTTAAAAATAAATAATAAACTGAACTTTTCCACTTAATATACATGATTAGAAAACTATGACAAACTTAATTTCGTATAACGTAAAATAAAAAATAAAAACAAGTTATAAATTAAAAAAGTATTTTTTGACACAACATTAATTCCACATCGAGCTGCGAAAAGATTGCAAAGGCCAACGGTACAATTGGACAAAGCAGCAGCAGCAGCAGCAACAGCAGCAGTAGTAGAGAGCGCAAATGGGTTCTTAAGACCACCGGAAATTCGCTCGAATCCCCGGCTGCACGCTACCATTTTCCCTCGTTTCGAGTTGAATCCTCGACCCTCCTCGCGCAATCAACAATTCGCTCTCTTCTCTGCAGCAGAAGCGGTGTATTTCACGCGGCTCCGACACGCCGAAACAAATTCACCTTTTCGCGCAAAATAACGAGAGGACCTCGCGGCGGTGGCGGCGGCGGCGGCGGCGGCATAACGGCAAAACCTGGGGAAAGAGTAGAATAGATATCTCTCTCTTTCTCTCTCTCGGCTGTCTCTCTGTCTCTGTCTCTGTCTCTCCTCTCTTCCTCTCTCGTTCTCTGTTTCGCGTGTGTAGCATCGCCGTCGGCCGAACGTCCATAGCAGCAGCAGCTTAGTTTATTCTTGTGATCGCGACACATAGAGGCGCTCCGTCGGTGTACCCTGACCCACATTTCCACACACTCGCGTGCATAGTCTCTCTCTCGTGGACGAGGAGAGCAGCCGTTCTCCTACACACACGCGCTCTCTTTGCCTCTCTGATGATGTGCAGTGTGCGCCTCCGCAGCTCGCCTCCTCTCTTCGTAGACTGCGTCTGTCTCGGCGACGACGACGACGGCCAATCTATTTGTTTACCTCCATCTGGCCGTGTATATACGCTCCGAAAGCCTTATACCTCGTTAAACCGTTTTATGTACCCACCCACTTCTTCTACCTCCTCCTCCTCCTCCTCCTCCTTCTCTTCCCCTCTAATACTTCCACCTTTTTTTGCCTCGCTTTGATTCGCGAGAGGTATTAGTAACCCCTCGCCGATTCGTTTAAGGCCTTGTCGAAAAAAGTCTCGTCTTTTTTATTCTTCTGTATAGTAGCCGTACGGTTGAAAAAATTGATTCGCGTATCAAGTCTTGTTTGATGTCAATTTTGGAGCGATGTTTGCTTCGATTGATTGTTTTCCAATCTATGTACACACACAATGTTGCTATTTGACTATACGCGCTTGTGTATACGCAGCTTTCGGATCTGATTCCTTTGATTTCCCATTTTAATGAAATTTCTCATGCATCATTGTTTTATCGATAACTTTGTCCAGACCCTGGTAGAAATCTGAAGGAGTTCCTAGCCAGTTTTTAGACAGATTTTTTAAATGTATTGAATTTTCACTATTCTCTGGATCTGGGGCCTGCTTAAAAATATAATTTGTAATATAGAACATTTGAAAGTATATTGTTCGCTTAATAACCACGAAACATTGCCATTTGATTAACACGATGGCCAGTCAAACTCATCAATTTTCTACCAGGAGAGAGGACAGTTTTTTAAGGCTTCTCAAAATGGTCGGGAGAAGAAACGGAATTTTTTTTGCACTTGATCCGCTTGTGTGTACTTTTCGCATTACTTACAGTAAGATTAAAGAATGATTAAAAGTGTCGTACATATTATAAAAAAAATATTACGAGGGATTTCTGGAAAGCTTATATGAAAAAGCTACTTTTGATGTCATCCATTCTCGATACCCAGCAAGTTAATTGGCTCTTACAGGCTTCAGCGAGTTGCAAAGCGATTAAGCGGATGATAAATAAAAGAAAATCACATGAGACGAATCTACATTGCTATATGAAATCTCTCTTAATTTGTTGTCATGGATTTTTGCTAGAATTTATTTTAAATGGGCTTTGAGTTTTTTTTATAATTCAGCGAATTCTTTATTAATTTCTTTTTTACATGACTGAAATTCATAACATAAAAGTGATTAAAAAATAATTAAAATGAATAAAAATAAACTGCAATATGATGTTATTATTCGTAGTTTTTATCCGTTGTAATTCAACGTTACGAACATAATATTTCAAACTCGCGAATTCGTGATTTCCAGATAATATAAATTTTCACATTTATAAAAGGTAAAAATTTACCTCTGTAGGGTTTACCTTTGAAACATTTTTCTGATTAAATAAACAATAAACAATAAACATTTCTACAACCTGTTCATTTGCATAAGTGTTTTAGTTTCTATTTTTATTCAATACTTACTAAAATGTACAACACAAAAATTAAACAATTCATAAATGAAGTCTGTCGGCCTTCATTAGTTTGCTCACACACTGCACCAGAAAACATTTACTACGTAATTTACTAAGTAGGAGATTAAACTAATTCCTTGAAAATAGTTTAAGTGCGTACACACAATATATGAATTGCCCTTTGTGTACTATTCAATTTTATTACTTTAGCAATTACCAGATGGAATAATTCGCTTTCAATTATGCTGATAAAAATATATAATAGTTTACAAGGAAAGCTCCTCACAAAATTTGATAAGCATTTCTTATTTATTGCAAAATGTTTTCGTTCAGCGATTCGTTCATAAATAGTAAAAAAAAGTCATCTACTTTATCGTGTGATAAATCCCTATATATAATATAGCCATAAAAATATACGCGTATACCGTATTTTATTGTGATTCTGTTGGATTGTAACTTTTAATAGTATGTAAACACAATGATTTTTATTTTATCGATCGGCCTTTAAACTTGCGTTTTATTAAAGTCTTTTCATGTCCCACCAGCTTACATTTTCTTAATAAAATGTAAAATTATTCCCTATTATTATCATAATCTGTCATTACTCGCAGCGTAAATCACGGTTTCCGTCACCATTATTTATGCACGTAAATCTCAAGAGAAGAGTCAAGACTTTTCGCGATATATAGACAGCATCATCAAGCGTAACTTTGTGCAACCATAAATCTCAACAAAATGAAAAGAGCCTCAGCAAAATTCACGTTATCCTCCGAAGTTCCAAATATGATTTGCTTATTTAGATCAGGATATGTATACTGACATGCAAATTTGCTGAACGAGCCCTTTAAAACCGTTCAAAAGTTGTCAAAGCTTTACTGGTATATTACATAAAAGGCTTTAAGCTACAAATAATCGGTTTTAAACAACTAAACTCAAATATTTTTTCTCTTTAAAAATTATTTCAATATTTTGTACGACTCTGAAACATGTTGCGTATAGTTTGTAACGTAAATCTTATACATTACAATCACATAACTCACAAGCTTTCTGTTAACAGCAGACCTTGCATAACCTTCCATTATTTTTTACACAAAAATCCATGCATAATACAACTTATTTAAATAATAATAAGGCTTCTTAACAATTTTTAATTTTAAACTGCATATAATTTGGCTAACATTTTTCTGCAGTATGATAAATCTTCAGAACAATATTTATTTGACAAATGTAAGGTATCGGACATGAATGAAGATCATTCATATCCGATACCTTATATTTCGGATCCAGATTAAATGAAGATATATTGAATTTTTCATCTCACGAGATACTATGAAATTTGGTGAAACTCAAACTCTTCTATAATTTTACCTAACCTAGTTGCTAGGAAATTTTCTTGCCTCAGTTGCGTGTTTTATCAGTCTGTATTTGCTTAAGAAATAAGATGTGTAGGTGTCTCGTTTCGTATTTTCTCGCATTCCGCCAACGTGCATGTTTACGCTTCTCAAAAACAGTCGCAGCGAAGCGAGAAAAAGAGTATAAGAGGCAGCAGCGGCAAAATGCTAAAAATGAAAATATAACGCTCAATACTGGCTAGTGCAAATGAGAAAGAGAGAAAGACATATAAGAGAGAGGGAAGAAGAGAGCAGTCGTGTCGAGAGACCATCATCTGTGTAGAGAGAGAGACGAGCTGTATTATGGTCGACGAAGAAACATGATGGCCAGTGCACGGTTACGAAAAAACTTCGAAATTGTTAATATTTTCTTTGACCGTTATTTTATGTTTGCTCAGTAGGAAATTCCTGCGTCGATTCTTCATTCAAACAGACAAACGTCTATATTATTCGCTTGTTTTTAACGCGAGGGGATCGCTTGCTAAAACTTCTATATACCTTGCAGAGGAGCACCAATAGTTAAGATAATGTAATTTACACTTCAAAAGATCATTCTTATTTTTATATTAAATTTAATGCTTTTTAATAAACATTTTTCTGCAATATAACGTCTTCGCAATTGGATAAAAATCCACAAAATGCAACGTACGCACACGGATGAGTATTTTCTTGTAACGAAAAATATTCTTTTTTGCCCTCTGCCTTACCATCAGATTTAAAGAGCCGAGGCAATTTTAGCCACGGTAAATTCCAGATCAGCTCCGATCCGAAAATAAGAATTTCTTTCCGCAATAGCGTATAGGGCGTTCGCTAGCCCCGTGCATGGGTGTGTGCTACGCCACGCTTATATGGGGTATAACGACAGCAGCAGCAGCAGCAGCAGCAGCAGCAGCAGCAGCAGTAGTAGAAGCAGGGCGAGGGGGTGCGAACGAACAGTGTGGTGCGAGGGAAAAAAAGGTCTCTTTCTCTCGCTCGTTTTCTCTCCTGCGCGCTCATGGCTCTGAGGTGCATCGATCGCCGGATGTGTTCTCTCTCTCTCTCTCTCTCTTGGATTTTCCCCCATCCCGTCCCCTCTTCTCTCTTTCTCTCTCCCTTTTGGCGACGCGCGGTCGATTTTATTTACACGAGAGATGACTGCTCTCGATACGATGTCGTTCCGATCGAACGAAAGGGAAACGCGAGAAAAACGAGAGAAAGAGAGGAGGAAAGATATACGCGCATATAGGCACGTGCTCGAGGAGTAGAGCACGAAAAGACACACGTGATTAGACTGGTGCGAAAGAGTGGGAGGGGCAGTACAAAGATTTCTTTGTTTCGGCCTGCGATGTTGCACAAAAAAGAAGAGGAAAAATGCTCCGATACGAGTACGATGTGCGGTTTAATCCAAAGGAACTATACCTTTCCGTTTTTATATTACTCACCTAAGTAATCATTTTAAATAAAGCGTTTAATTTAATTACGGGAATAATCTTTTGTTTCTCTTGGTTTTATTTTTCTGATATTCATTGTTCATCGGGTAAGAGTATACGTTATTGTAATTGAAAATAGGAAAAAAATTATTTACAATGAAAAGAAGGTCTACAATAAAAAAAAGGTCTTCTTTTTAGGATTGAACAGTTTAATTTTTGACACTGTATAGACAACACCAACCGAATCTCTATTCGATACACGCGACACGGGACACTTCTCGTGAAAAATCAAAATTTTCAACGTTACTTATTTTACCCAAAACATTATTACGGTTTGCACATATGTATATATAATATATATAGTATATATATGTACAACGCAAGTTTCCGGGATAGATAAATTTTTATCAATTGTATAATAAACTAAAGCCCCACAACCCCCGACCCCAATGAAGTTCGCCTTCGACGCCCGCTTCTGTTTCCGGTCACTATTGTGTATTAAAACACGAAAACATTACTAAAAAAGTAATTTTACAAAAAAAGTCGTCCCAGGAACTTGCGTTACACTCCGCGTTTTCTGGGATATCTCAGAAACTTGCGATGCATAATTAAAAACGTCCCGGAAACTTTCGATCCACTTATATATATTTATATATTTATATTGTTAATGTAGAGATGGACACGTGTCCCGTGTCTACATTGTTATAGACACGGCTCGTCGGAAAATTTTGATTTTTCACGAGAAGTGTCCCGTGTATCGAATATAGAGATACGGTTGGTGGCGTCTAGACAGTGCGTTAATTTTTACCAAAAAAATTATAGCCACATTTTCCGCCATTTAAATAATATCTCGTATATCAAACAGTATTTCTAGATTTGCTAAGATTTGAATCTCTTTATCAGTATGATATTCAGCGAACGTTTTATGTATGATAAAAGTTATCGTATACTGTTCTATTATGAGTCGTCAATGAGTTTTGATAACAATTAGCATCGAGGTTCACTTTTTACGATTTACCTCAACTTTTTTTTTTTTTTTTTTTTTTCTGACTACGATCTGTCGAATACAGTGAATCTCGGATTAATCGGACACTTATTTACTTTTTTGCCAAGCTGGCATTAGAATAAAGAAAAAGGAGATAGGAAACGCATCTATACTTTAAGTCTTATTTTGTTGAACTGTAATCTTATCTATACTGGTGTACTTTCAATTAATTAGCCTTGGATATTATAATACAATAATAATGAATCAATTAGTAATTCGAGCTCTCGTTAATTTACAACTGCTTATGATATACACGAAAGTATAGCAAATATCCATTTTCTTCAAATAATCAATTTTCTAAATATAGCTGCTCGGTGTTCGAAAATCGATTATTTTATTTTAGTAATGCGAAGGATGGCTTTCAAAATTTTCGTTCTAAGCTAAAGTTTTGAAATTCAAATTATCATATCACAACAAAAGAAAGTAAAAAAGAGAACAATTACATTAATCCGTCTTTTTTTTTTAATATTTACATTCAGTCAACACTGCAAATGTCGGAATAAAGAAAAAAGTGTCTGTTCACATTTGGTTAATCCTTCAAAGTACATTTACTATCGCGAGCGCGGTTAGAAAAAAAAAGGAACGCCTTTTAAATGTAGCGTCCGTACCCGAGGCGGATATATGTCAGAACATTGTCATAGCTTCGATTAGATGACCGATCCACGAAATGTCAACACGTCTCGCGCTATACACACATATATTAGCTACACATCAAAAGCTTATCCCACGCGCACACGCGCTACACAAGCGTCGCACTCTAGGCTCGTTGCTACGGAAGGGGGAGGAGGAGGAGGAGGAGGAGTACGGCCCCGCGCGCGCCGCGTGTGCACATACATAAGCAGAAGCCGCTCAATCGCGAAAAAAATCACAGGTGCGCGGGCCGTGCACGCGAAAGGTTTCACGGTCACATGCCGCCACCGCCGCCACCGCCGCCACCGCCGCCACCGCCCGCGCCGCTGGCCAATAAATCCTAATAATTCGCTGTGCCTGTATAGGTACGCACTTATACATTTGCGATCGCCGCGGTGTCTCGAGACTGATTCTCTACGATGTGTATCCTGTTGCGCATTCATTGCCTATACGCAGCTGCCTGTTCGATTGTTGCCGTGAAGATGGTGCCGCTAGATGTATATGTAGAACTGACGCACATCCAGTTTTACTTTGTTTACTAGATTATTTCGGTCCGAATTAGTTTGGGGATTGCAACTTTTTCGCTACTGCTTTTGTAAATAGTCACTGTAGCTACTCGTTGGCGGAAGCCCTACAGCGCATCTTGTTTCTCTTATTCGTTTCGTTCCATTGTACGGATTTTCCTTTAGAGCTTTTACGAGAGTATAAGTCTATAAAGATATTGACATTCATTTGCAAGTTATTGTTGTTTTCTCAATCGAATCAACTAAACCAAAATCCTAGTAAAAACAATATTAGGTGAAATGATGATTGTACATTTTTACAATTACTCTTATCTTTAATTGGCAATTAATACCCGTTATAAATAACAGACAATTGCCTGTAAATCTATTTTTATGTGTGTATATATTTATGTATTTGAACTCTTTGCGCATAAACGTTAATTACCCAGTAGAATTTTATAAATACAAAAAAATCAGTGTTATAATTGGCACTTAAAGAGGATTAAGTACGTGCATTTACTGAAATGTTTGAGTATCATCGATATAACAATGATTATTAAAAAAACGTGAGCTTAAAGTATTATAAAAGTTTGTTACATCATTCATATCTATATAAAAGACAAAAAAAAAACATTTAATGAGTTAATTTATTAAACTTATTAAATTTTTCAATTCTAATCCCGCAATTAAATTTAAGTGCAAATGTTTACCTACATATTTTATCAAGCAGAACCTCGCCTATACAAAAGTGAATAAAATAAGTCTTCTTACATTAAAAATTATGTGAAAACAGTTGCACAATTTTTTTATAACAGTTTTCTAAAGTTCGTCCGGGTAGAATGTTTTTCCGTCGGTCATTCACGCAAATATTGTGTGTAGCTTTACAATTCTTTCATCGTGCAAATGTAACTTGCGCTTCCAGTTACAATAATTTTACTCAGAACGATGTGCACATAACCACTAAGATCAATAGTCATTTCTTGTTCTAGTGGGAAATACCAGTTATTACAGAATTGATTGCTATCTTTTACTACAAGTTTGAGACACTCAAATATATGTGAACATTGTAATCAGGGCTCGTAAAGCAGACTCGGAATTTGTCCCTTGCTTTTCTTCTTCCACTCGTGCAGTCGCTTTACAAGTTTATTTTGGTCGCCGATGACGAAAAGATTATCGAATTATTTACAGGTTTTGATTTTGTACCGGATTTCGATTATATGGAGACTTTTGAAAAGCTCTGATGCTGTGTGCGAATGAGTAAGTCTTCCCTGCAGTCGCTAATACACACACGTACTCCGGTCATTCCGCTACTTTATCCGAATCCGATAATATACCTAAGGTCGTTGTTTATCCATTAGCTGGAGTATGCAGAACAGTTTTTACTCGAGGGAGTAACTAATTATCCCTCTCTTTTTTTTCTACTGCAGTGATGTTTATCCTAGGAACTTTTTTCTTTACTTTCTTATTTTTTTTTTAATTTCTGATTTATAATAAGAACGTTCAGTATGATGTTTTAAATATTGATCGATGTATTTCTTTTTACAGGAAAGAACCTCTACAATAATGAACACGTAGCAATTAAAATGGTAATGATCATTCGCATATTTTATATTCATTTTATTTATTATGAAGTTGTCGGATACCGATATATTTATCTGGCCTTATTACTCTCCAGTTTTACGGACATCTTTTTTTTTTTTTGCATTATTTATTCAGCCATTCATGACACCTTAATCAAATTAAGTGACGCAGGTTTGCTGAAATTTATTATCTTTTTTGCGCCAGTGGAAGTTTTGCTGATCAATGTTTTATAGAGATACTTTTCAATCGTTTAGTAAATTCTGTTCCTTTCGCAAGATCAATATACTTTCTTTTGTGGTTACGATGAGTCACTAGGAATGTCACTTTTAAGATTTTACCGAGCCTGATGTGACTCACCGAAACGACGAAGTAGGCATAATATGGAAATATTTCGTACGACCTTTTCTAAAAAGAGTAAAAAAAATATATCTATATATAGAAATGTAACTGAAACTACCAGAGACGCGCTGAAACTAACAGATTACGCGTAACCCATAAGCAAAAAAAAAGAGCGCACGACTGTTACTTAAATTAATTTTCTTTCTTTTCAATAAAAATTTCAATTCATTCGTGGAACAGTACAATTTTCCAACGACTATTTTATAGGAATTTTCTACTACTTTGTAATTTATAGAATCGATATGTCGGCAACTTCTTTACCATCTGTGCTTCACAATATGAATGCTCCCTAATTGCTTGTATGAATTTTGTAATGTTGCAGGAACTAATGAAGTCTAAGGCGCCGCAGCTTCACTTGGAATATAGGTTTTACAAATTATTAGGTACACAGGGTGAGTATTGCGTTAATCGTGCCGGCTGCGTTAATCGCAGCAATAATAGGCCGGTAAATGAGAAATACTTATCTGACAATGCACGTACAGAAGGGGTGCCGGAAGTTTATTATTTCGGGCCGTGCGGCAAGTACAACGCGTTGGTGATGGAACTCCTTGGTCCTAGCCTCGAAGATCTTTTCGACCTCTGCGGGAGAAGATTTACCTTAAAGACCGTCCTCAACATTGCCACGCAACTCGTAAGTTCCTTCACCTCTCTCTCTTTCTCTCTCACACACACACACACACACACTCTTTCTCTACTCTTTTTATTCTCCATTGCTATTTCCCGAGCACTATACACGATCGCCTTTCGCCGAAATCGATCTTTATATGATAATTTATTTCATTTTCAATCCAACTGCCAATGCGAGAATGACAAGTGTATTTATTAATAGCAATGGTATAGTGAGAAATGCGCGAATTTCACAGTGATTTCGAGTATTTCTTTTTTTATCGAGCATTTATATGATGTGAGTTTAATAGGTCGCGCAGCTTTGTGCAGGATTTAAATTGAAATTAGTGCTCCGGGTTCGGCTATAAGCGCATGTTCTCGTTGAACGAAGCCAAGACTAATGTAATCGATGCTCTTTGTACACAGCTCCATAGGATAGAATACGTTCATAGTCGGCATCTCATATACCGGGACGTGAAACCGGAAAATTTCCTCATCGGACGAAGTACGACCAATAGGGAAAAGATCATTCACATCATCGACTTCGGACTAGCCAAAGAGTACATAGACCTGGAAACCAATAAGCACATACCTTATCGAGAACATAAAAGTCTGACGGGCACGGCGCGGTACATGAGCATCAATACACATCAAGGCAAAGGTCAGTATAAGTCACCATTTCGTTATTCATTTACTTATGCGAAAAAACGGATTTTGAGCTTTGCACATTCACCATTTCGTCTGGTAAAATCTGCATTTGTTATAATTTTGTTACTATGTTGATATGAAATCGTTTTTTTTTTAAATTTTTAGTTTTAATATCTTATTTACAAGTGTTTCGTATAATTAACTCCATTGTGTCCTCCATTGCAGAACAAAGCCGAAGAGACGATCTCGAGGCGCTCGGTCACATGTTCATGTATTTTCTGAGGGGCAGTCTGCCGTGGCAGGGACTGAAAGCCGACACATTGAAGGAGCGTTATCAGAAGATCGGCGACACGAAGCGCGCGACGCCGATCGAAGTCCTCTGCGAGGGCCATCCCGAAGAGATGGCCACGTATCTGCGCTACGTGCGTAGACTCGACTTCTTCGACACGCCAGACTACGAGTACCTGAGAAAGCTCTTCCAGGATCTTTACGAGAGAAGAGGCTTCGCCACCGACGGCGAATTCGACTGGACGGGCAAAACCATGGTGGGTGACATCAAGTAACAGGACGAGCGGAGCCACCTCTTAACCCCCACCTACCCCCCTCATCTTCTCTCAACGCATGCTTATATATATATATATACAATAATAACGGAACGCGATCACTTTTACACACTTTCCTTACTTCTTGTTGTCCGTCTCTCGTCACCACCTCACAAATCCGAATGTTCGATCCGACTGATCGTCACATCCTGCCACCTACTTTTTACATACCTTTTTTATACAACCTTTATTTTTTTCCTATTCTTTCCTATTCTTTTTTTGATCACCTTGAATGAAGCAACTTTAATAAAGTCTATTTTACTCTGAGCATGCGCATGAAGTTTTTAAAGCGATAAATAATTACCGACTAAAGCGAAGCGCACGATGGTTGCGATATTACGAATAATGTTAAGATATAAAAGAAAAGCAACGAGGTGTGACCCAAGTACATTACGAAAGCGTTGATCTCCTGCGGCGAGTTTTACCCACCACGTGCACTTTTGCCAACTCTAGTTTTGCGTGAAAATAGAGCTTACCGAATTTTTCAACTTTGCATGCTGTCCATACAATGTACGTCCTCTAGCCACCGAATTTTGCACAGCTCAGAGCACTAAGGATGGCGGCCCCATCGAATGTAGAAAAAACTAAGTCAGACAAGGTTTGTATTCTCTGGCAAATTTGCTTCGTAGGAACGTATTACCGGCTTCTCGCAGTTTCTTAGTGCAATGTAGAGCGTGTGTCGCAAGTACGTTATACGCCAACTCGTCGATGCTACTATAATTGAAAAATTAAATTGTATCTATGTTCTGTAAACCCCTTTTTTTCATCGGTTCTAATTTCTGAATTTTATGATTGTTCGCAGTCGACGCCGGTGGGATCGCTGCAAACAGGCCACGAGATTGTCGTGTCGCCGAATCGAGACAGACATCCTGGAAACTACAAGGTAATTATGGTTATCGTACAAAGAGTTTTTTGACGCAGCATGAAAATTTGTAGCTGTAATTTTTTTTCTTTTTTTTTTCAAATTTACTTTGGTTGTATAAGAATAACCGCATGAGAATCCATTGAATCGAGATTGAAACAGTTTGAGAGATTTAATTCTTGCAGCTAAACATTTGTTTTGATTGCGCGATTTTGCTATATTTTTTCCTTGTCGAAAAATGTACTCTGCAAAAATCGACGAAGAGAAGTTCTGCTTCAAAGCATCATATTATCTTAAACAATTGCTTTCTTTCATTGATCGCACTGGTCGGGATAATCGCGGGAAATTCGATTCGATTTAAAGGATGATTTAGAAGAAGACTTGATTCTCATGATGGATGAAGTTTGTTGCATGGAGATGCAGGGCAACTACGTAAGCTCATTGAAACAAATTTCTTCAGCAGAGTCGAAAGTAAAAAGTAGGATGGCCTTGCTTCATAATGTACAGTTATACCCATGTCAGCTTAGATATATGTTTATTAGATAGAAAGTAAGAGTTTAGATAGATAATGAAATGAATATTTTCGATGTATCCATCTCGAAATCATCGTAGAAGTTAGCTATAGGTAGACGCGAATTCCATTAGGTCCTTCGGCAAAAATGTCGCTAAAAATCTAATTTTTAAAATTTTCTTTCAATTATGAAATACAATTATATGTAAATTTCCTTACATCACACTGAATTTTATTCGTGCATCAAATATTAAAAATTTATTTTTATTTTTTTGTTTAAAATTGTAACATTTATATTAGCGTATGCTCCTACATTGAATATAATTTTGTTGGATCACCATGTTAAGAAAAGTAACTTTTCCAATTACATTCGAACCAAATATTATAATACAAAAAAATGCGTTAGTCTTTTCCGATGGTACCTAAATGGCAATTGCACGACTTACATTACCGATGTTAATTTACATACATACATATACCACTCATACACAAGTCGATTACATTACGTATGGAACAAACAAATATACGTTTATTTTTTCTTTTTTTTTTTTTTGACTAACTCGTACCGTTTTGCGACCGTGCGTCGTGCTTGTTCCTTCAGGACGCGGCTGGTGGCGGGGTGGGACGAGGGGGCGGTAAGGGGGTGGGTGCCACGTGGCCTGACACAGTCAAGCAATCGGGCGCCGGTGGCACCTTGACACCCGCCGACAGACATGGCTCCGTACAGGTGAGTCCATATCCTCTTCAGTTCCGTCACACAAAGTCTATCTATCTTTCTCTCTATCTATCTATCTATCTTTCTCGCTCTCCCTCCCTTCTTCCTCTTTCTCTCATCTCTTATTATCTCTCTTTCTTTGTTTGACTGTGTCATCTATTGGATAATTCACGTTTCTTACGCGTGTATTATTATATATTTTATTTTGATTTGATATAATATTTCTTGTGTCAGATTATACGTATCATAAGGTTTGCTTGAACAATATATTTTTTTATTATTTTTGTTTAGTGTTTGAACGGTGTTTTTGTCTTATTTGTTACATATATATATATATATATATATAAAGCTATTTATAAAATGTAATATGAAATATAAAAATATACCTACAACTGTTAAGTTGATAATTTGTAATACAAGTCGATGCTTCTTATCAGTTGAGTTTGCAATAAATTTTTTTAATTCTATTATATGCCTATATAGGTTCTCTTAATCACGAACTACGAATCATTTAACTAATATATATATATACTAAATAAAATTTATTATTGATGGCTGGATTTTTCTAATTTAAATACATACATGCATACAGAGCAACTAATTTATGGATAAATGGCAGAGAAATATTTATTAGATTGGGAATAATCTTACTCAGTGTGACTGACAGATTTAAGTTTAGTTTCCTCCTTGCCTCCCTTCTTGCCTCGTCAACTAAACAACCCATCAATAATCGACTCTGATCGTGTTTATTTCCTTTTTTTTTTAATATAAACTCTTGTTCTTTTTTATTTTACAATTTAGATTACAAGGAGCTGTTTCGGCACCTAATATATTCAAAATAACCTATTATAATAAAAGAACAATACAGTAAAACAAAGTAAGCGTACTTTTATACTCATCACAGAAATATTTGCGATAATGAACTCATTAAAACATAAAATTTATAATACAAAAATAAAATAAGTCCTTTTTTCTTGATTGCGGATAAAATACAATCTTGGCGTGATCCTTTTAAGCATTTACTTCTTTTTATACAAAAAAAATATGCTTAAAATGTATTATACTGCATGGAGCCATTTATTTAATATATATTTGCAAAACTGAAACTTTAAATACTTCTTCATTTTGAATCAACAATAAATACTTTCTTGTGTCTCAAAATCTTATATATCTTCTTACTATTAACATCTCGAAAATAAAGTCAGTTTCATTTAGTCTGTGCATGAATTACAAATAAAATTTCATTTTTATTGATAGGTTTTAAGATACACCAAAAATAAAATATTTATAAAATACGGCAAATGTACTGAGCTACAAAAACTGCATAGAGAATCGAGTGTAGCTGAGTCTCTTGCATAAATCTAATTTAAAGAAAGAGTATTTTTTTAAATATTATACTTAAACTTACTGCCACTATACATGAGCTTAAATTGATTAGAAATCATAACATAATTATTGTTTATGATTATTTATATGAAAATACATTATTATTTAATACAAGAACAGGTGTTAACATCTCTATATTTTCTGCAACAATCAATTTTACTCAATAATTCATTAGCCATGTATGACTAGGTATTTAGAATTAATTTGTTCATTGTAAATAAATTATCGTTTAAAGTTACTTATATAAATATAGAATCTACATAAAATATTTAGTACTCTATAGGTACAGTAAAGTAAAATGTACATCGATGTTTAAATGATATCAGAAAATGGCTAGTTTTTACAATATGCTTTTTTTTTTAGTTTTTGCTCCAGCATGTAAGCATTGTTACGTGTTTTTCTACTGACTATTAATTAACGATTGTGTTTTGCTATATGCTTTAATGCTAATGCAGTCAATTGGGAAATATATTAATGAAAATTTCTAATCTTATGTAATCAGTTCTTTTCATTTAATTTTCTTCTTTCAAAATCTTTTTTTCTTAAATTTTTTGGTTCCTCATTGTTAACGACAAGAGGTTGATCCGTGCAACTTCAATTTGTAGTAACCATGAGTATTCCTTTAGATATCCTTAAAGTACTTGTAGACTTGTTAATAAACATATTTTAAAAACTGTAATTTAAGTAATCTTATTAAATACAAATTTCACATTTAAAATTAAATAAATATTTGCTCAACAGGTTGTATCCTCGACCAATGGGGAATTAGCAAATGACGACCCTACAGCTGGTCACTCGAACACACCTATAACAGCACCTCCAGAAGTAGAAATGATAGATGAAACCAAGTTAGTATACACTTTAAATTTTGCTTTGTATATATGTTTGTTAGTAAGATCTTAGATACATCTTGTAGATTGTTTTTGAATGTATGTTTTTGGATGTAAAATAGTTCCTCACTGATTTAGGTTCTGCATGTTTCTAATTTTGTATCTTTTGAAAACTAGACTTTTTTCGTTATTTTGAAGAAGTCTTATATTTACTGACATATCTACTTCACAAATATATTCTGAAGCATTTACTAAATAATGCTTTTGTTGTAGATAGTTGTCTTTCAATAAATATAACATTTCTACTGTCTTTTGTGCTTCTAGTGTGTATGCAAAAATTGGTTACTTAAATGCAATACTATATTAAATGTTTTTAATTTAAATACTTAGAACTTCCCACGGTATATTTGGAATCTCTCATTATTACTTACAAGAAAAATACCTAAGACGCATACATAACGAAAAATTTGTCAATATCCGAATTAATTTATACTGTAATGTTATTATATAAACTATTTTTTTTTTTTAGATCAACACAAGTATCGAAAATGTCTAAACCATTACCAGTTGAATACTTACGAGCTATACATGAAGCTTATAAAAATGTATTGAAAACTTATACGTGGCCGGTTCAAAATTTTCTTTTAACTAATATTGTTGCAAAGATAGAAAGAGACGGTCGCTTTGATGCTCCATATTTCTATTAAGTTATACAATAAATTGCCTTTATTTTGGCATGTATACAGAATTTCAAAGAAAATTTACAAAAGATGATAAAATATTGCACTTGACCATATATGTATTATTTTATCTGTTCTGTATGCACATAAAATAGTAGCATTTTGTATTTTGACACAATTGCTTGCTATTTTTTTGTTTGCGTGTAGAGATTGTAAATAACTTCACAATTAAATTACATGTATATATAATTTAGAATATAGTAATGTTACAGCTTACTGTTTTTATTACACAGAGTCATAATATATAATTCCTTAACGCAAGACATTTAACTGTATTAAATTTTTCCAAACGAAAAATTTACAGTAATTATAGTCTCCTAAAGCCTATAATGTTGTTCAAATAGTTTGAGTATATTAATACAGAGATTAAAAAATTTCATAATTAAAGATATATTCTGCTCTATTTGGATACATAGTAGCCAAAAATCGGTACTCATTCTCATGTTACTCTTACATGGTACCAAGTTCACATCACGCACGCACATACCCTCTGGCATCTACAAAAAGTTGCACTATAACAGTATAAAATGCTCATACGACCACCACATCCTATCCTCTTTTTTTTCCCTCTATCTCAGTGTATGTACAACATCGTCTGCCCTGAAAAATGTTCTCATCGTATCGCCTAAATTCACATGTTTCTCTCTCTCTCTCTCTCTCTCTCTCTCTCTCTCTCTCTCTCATACTCTTGTAAAAAAAAAGATTGCACATCCGTCTGCTTCTCTCTGTATCTCTCCGCATGCGCACGCCTGCAGACAAGCTTATAACGAAACAATCGAGCAAGCTTATAAACGCAACTTACAAAACCATTAGCTGAAGCCAGAGAAAACGATTCTAAGTCCCATTAGTATTTGCTTACTTTCCAGATGCTGCTGCTTCTTCAAGCGAAAGAAGAAGAAAAGCGGCCGGCAGAAATGACTGACCGTAACGGTCGGACTCGGGGGTACCACAGTACAGTGTACGGGAATTAATGCCGGGACAGGAGGAGGAGGAGGAGGATTAAGTGGCGGAGGCGGTGGCGGTGGCAGCCACGTGGATCGGCTGGCAGCCGGGGCTAAGCGTGGACTGATCGGTGGCGGCTCTGTCGTCGGCCTCGGTCGCGGCAGCGATCCCGAGCGCGAGGCCGTCACCCTACTGCGCGCCAGCAGTCACTCGGCTTCGCGCGACTCGGTGCTCCACACCACCATTACCCTCACGCCCACCCCAACACCACCGCCTTTGTCCAATTGAATTTCACGCACCTCTATCCCACACGCCCGCGTACTTTGTGTGAAAAGATTGATCAGACACGAGTAACCGAAAAAAAGGAACATAAAACATATATAAATACACGAGATACCATGCTACACGAGATCAGACTCCACCAAGTAATTTGAAATAACACATTCATGAACACATCCCCACACACACACGCACACACACACACACACACACTCGTCACAGCCATCGCATAACTACCGCGGATACCGCTACTGCTGCAGAAATATTAACATTATCATCCTTATTATTATTATTATTATT
>UELU01141825.1:9661-32059 GCA_900490025.1 Megastigmus dorsalis
TTTTTTTTTTTTTTTTAATAATATTATTTGCCCAAAAAATATCAAATCTTAATCCTGAAAATTCAATAAATTCATACCACCTAATAATATTTTTAATAATTGAATAAATTTTCGTAATGATTGTGATAAAAAGACATAACAAAAGTACGACGCCATCTATTTTAACAAATAATGTCTCTTTCTAACGCATATTGTAAATTTTTACAATATTAAAATTTCAACAAAAAAAAACTAAAAATCATAAAGTCATTTTCTTAGATAAAACACACACGCGTACAGGCCCACATACTCGCACACACACACACATGATAAAAAATTTTCTCGAAAATAGTCAATTTTTGTTCCAGTAATGTTAAAAAATTTTATTTTACACATTATCTTTGAGGAAATATTTAGTTATTACCAAATATAGTACGCCAATAATTACAGCAATGATTTTATATTTTATAATTGAAATGGTTTTAATTATTATATCAAGTTGTCAGGTATCTTAGTAGAACGCAAGCTATCTCAAGATGAAATTGAAAAGAGATATGAATTTATTCAAGCACATCGGTCAAAATCAAGTATATTACTTAAAGATCCAAAGCACACTGTTCGCAGGGCTACTTTCCCTGTGGTACTAAATGGATTATATTGTGCAAAATTTTCACCAAATGGTGAATATATCGTAGCAACTTATGGATCTGGCGGTATTCAGGTACATGCGGTTTCGCGATTTGTATTAGATGAACGATAAACTGTGATAAATTGTAAATTACAGCTGCGAAATGGTGAAACGGGAGATCTTCGAATAACTATTAGAAGTGGTTTGGATATGTCTCTTCCGGTCACGTGCTGTCGATTTCATCCAATCCACAAGGATACCGTTTACGCAGCTAGCGCATGTGGCACTATATTTATGTGTAAAGTCGATAAAGTCGAATTTTGGAAGTTTACCGAAGGTGAATTATTACGTTAAAGGCGATATAAATTTATTATATTTGATACATAAATTGAAAGATACCATATTTTGAAAGATTGAATAATATTTTTATATTCATTATCTTTTTCTTTCTAGAGTTAGATAATGAAACCAATGCAATGGATATTAGTGTCTCTGGAGAATATGTTGTGACAGGTGGAAAGGATACAGCTCTTAGAATTTACGATGCGGAAACAGCAAAGGCAAATATTATACATTTTTATCGTACATTGTTAAACTAGTTACCAAGTGCATATGCTAGGAGTAAATATTATTGTTTTATTAACGGTTTGCTTTAAAAAAAACGGATGATCTTATAAAAATGTTCTGCATTTTTTTTTCGCATAGAACTAGTTTATAGGCAATTAATAATACACCTAACGAATCATTATTTTAAATGTGGAAAATAAGTTTTCTAATTTTAAATGGTTCAAAAAATATAGGTGCTTATAATGTATTTCTTTTTAACTTTAGCATTTATTATCATTCTAAAAATAATTTTCCGCTTAAAGCTCTTTCTCAGTTTTTACTGTTATCAACTTAATTCCATTATTATCGCCAATACAAATATATTATCAGATTTCTGCAAAATGTATTAAAAATATTCTCTTCATTGAAATCACAAATGCGATAAATATAATTAAGATAAATAAAAAAGGATGAATGCGAGTGAAGTAGGGTTATTGTGTTTTTAGTAGGAATTGCTAGGAAATTTTATTATCGCATAGATTCTATCACAAGAATTAAATAGTACTTATAAAAAGGATGAGATCTTGAATTTCGACTATTAAATTGAACAGAGAATATATCGGTATCCTAATGAATTAGATGGATTCGACTCTGCATATAAAGATATATTTATCTAAAATCCTTTATGAGGATCGGAATTAGTTTGCAGCTACATTATTTATTACTTAATAATTTAACATCATTAAAAGACGAGAAGACCCTATTGAATTTTATAATACTTTTTTTTTAATTATTTTTATATTTTTTTAAAAGAATTATTATTTATTATTTAAATGGGGTGTTATAAAAATTTATAACATTTATAATTGTTTTTATCCATTTTTAGTTATTGTTATGAATAATTCGTGCATAATTCTTTACATTTGTTATGTGATAACTATTACTTAATTTATATTTTTGTCAACTTTCCAGTTAATAAAGCTTTATAAAGGTAATAAAGATGATTTAATACACGATAATGCAGTTAAATTTCACCATATGAAAATATTTTCTGCGAAGTGCCATCAAATGAATCCAAACATTATTGTAACCGGTGGTTGGGACGGTACTGTAAAGGTATACAACATTCTATACAATATCTGCAAAATTTATATATTTTTTAAATTCAAATATGTTTAAAATAGTACAATTAATTTTTTCTGGTATTTAAAATTCAAATATGTTCACTGTTTTCGCGCCGTCGCGCTGGTTGTATTGTGCTGGCACCTTTCGTAAATTTTTAATACTTGGAAGTGATGGATCGCTTGAGAGAACGCGGTCGGTAATAGATATAATTTTTACTAATTTTATTTGTAGATCTGGGATTTGAGAAACGGAGAAGGATCTATTAGATCCATGAGTGGACCACACATCTGTGGAGATGCTATTGATCTAAAAGTGAGATTTATTATTTATTGCAATAATAAATTAATATTTATTACTTTATATATTAACAAAATCGTATAACGAACTATATGGTTAATTATACCCTTGTAAGTATTTTAATTATAGTATTATAATTGCACAATAGATAAGAAATGTTTTTCTGTCGAGATATATTTGAATTGAATAATTTTTAATTCAATTTTATGTTACCTCTATACCTACTTCGTATAAAAACAATATACTACGATCTAAATAGTGACTAGTATGAAGTTAAAATGATTTACTTTTTAAGCTAATAAGTATTATTTTTAAATAAGTATAGAATGTATCATATATATTTGCTTTATAAATGGCGAAGGACACGAAAATACTCACTGGTTCCTGGGTATTCAAAGACGGCCTTCAGCTTTGGGATATGAACAGTGGTAATCTTATCGATACCATTAATCCTGTGAACCGGCAAGCACCAAAAGGCGACTATTTCTACTGCGTTCGGTATTTCGATGGCGATCCCTACGGCGAACACGCGGTCGTTGGAGGTTCAGCCACGGGTAATGTCGAAGTTATAAATCTGAAGAACAAAAGTGTAAGCTCCAGTCAACCGAGTATTTTTAAAAGAGTTCTTGAGTTGTTTACAGAGTTTTAAATCATTTCAGATTGTGGCCAGTTTCAGTAATAATAAAGCCACGGTATCGATTGACAGTTACAGAACGAATATAGTTTACGGTGGCATGGATCCAATAATCAGCATTGCGCAATTCAAATTTTGATTAATTTTTATATCTGCGAAATTTACTTATAATATGATATACATTTAAATCATATTTTTTTCATTGAACTTACAGATAAATTATGTCATTTTTTAAATCAATATTATATTAGTAACTATTTCCAATTAAAAAGAAAGGTTACCTAAAATCTGTTACAAAGTAATTAATAATATTTTTTTAGCGTGGAGATTAAAATATTTAAAAGAGTCCACTCATTAATTAAACCCATTTTTTCATGAGGCTTAATTTTTTCTATAAATTTTGTAAAGCATAAGACGAAATACAATGTATTAATTTTGGCATCATATCTTTATTTATCATATTTACGTAATATTTAATTTTTCTTTAAGAAAGTAAGTGTTTATATTTTTTTATATAGTTGAAAAATTTCTTGAAAAAAATTAGAAGATTACTCACTCTCACTAAGAATGATCGATACCTTATGCTAGTTTAATAATGCTTACATATGTTATAAAAGTTAAATTTGTATTAGTTGCTCAAAATCTTTTAAGTATTATCGCACATTAAAATCTATTAGACGTTTCAAAAACGTGTATCTTAAAGAAATTGACTACATGATAGAGTGAAAGTGATAGACAAATCAAAAATCGTTAATTTAAGAAACTGGAATGGATATAAGGATATAAATTTTTGTGCAGCTATACTCATTTCGATGATAAAAATTTATCTTACGTCATTTTAGACTTAAGCTATTACACGAAGGCTTATGCAAAACCGCATAAACCAACTGCATATATGGGAGTAAGAACTTTTTAATGATGTTGGAACTAATATTTATAGAGTTTAAAAATAAATGGTTGACATGCCTCTTATTTGAGAAACCGATGCTTGACTTGGCTCTTGATTAAGGTCGAGATAGACACCCTCGGTCTGTTTCGCGAATTTCACTCAGCCAAAATTATCGATGATACTAAGTGACACGCGTATATGTCTGGCTACGTCCCCATCAAGCGTAACATTGAATGAGCTTCTCAGAACTGACTTTTAACCAGTTGTTGTTAGCTTTACCAAAACTAATGGGCCGAGGGTTTCAATTATTTTATTCATGTGAGGTATATAACATTCACGAAAACAAAATATTGATTACTTTATCCGTGTTTAGAAGCATACATTAAAACTTGTAAAATAGGGAAAAATTTGCGAAATTTTAATGAAAAAATGTTTAATATACTCTGAAAAATCCACACGTACTTTAAGTAGCTAATATTTTCGAAACTATTTAATTGACTAAAAAAACGTTTTAATGCATTATCCAAAAATATATCGCGTTGCTGTGGGGTAGTAGTAAAAACATTATATTATACATCAGGACGATAAATATTGTTAAGACTCAGCTGAATCTTCTTAGTAATTTTAAATTTGCTATTTAAGTAAAATTTTGCGCTTTGCATTATTTGAGTTAATTTTGTATCAATTTTATGATAACTTATTAATTTCTGCATAATATCAAATGTATGCAACTGCTTCTAAGAATGTTGCGTAGAAGATGATATGTCATAAATCGAATGGACTTAAGCTATTATTAGATATTGACATTATCACTTGAAAAGAATCATTGCTTTCTAAATCATAAATTATAGCATGAAAATTAGATAGAATCAGATGAATGCGAAAAATATGTTCTGTATTTATAGATGCCCATTAATTTAAGGTACTTGTAATCGATTCCGGCATTGTAATTAGGTGATGTTTAACGTTATCTATTCCTTAGATTTATACTACCCAATAAAAGATCATGCTTGATTCTTTAATGAACTGTTTTGACTCCTTTTTTACGGAATAGAATTGAAAGAGTCGCTAAAGCTTTAGAATTTATAATATAAGGTTATTGAATAATTGTTTTGCGATTGAATAATATGTAAACTTATTTTTATACTCATACATTCATTTATATTACTATAATAGTAAATAAATTGTATCAACTATAAATCAAATTGTATTAAAAATCAAATAAAAATGGAATATATTTTGAGCTGGTAAAATATAGACTATCAGCTTTCGTCGGTCCTTTTCATTTAGGTTCACAATTAACTTACATTGACATATTGTGCATGGTTGCTACGGCAAAATACAACTTGCTGAAGATTTTACATGAATTTATAGATTTATAATTTAGCTTTAATTAACCACCCAGAAATTATAATCAACGATTAAAAAACTGAGTTTCATACACGAAGTCTCCACCCTTGCTAAAATGTATCAGCCATTTAGAAAGAAAAGTTTACGTCATACCATCAATACACAAGCACCTTCAGCTAAAGAAATACTAGTGTCTGAAAAATGGAAAATCATAATCCAAGATCAAAGGTTGGCAGAGTCGAATGTAACGTTGCCCAGCAGCAGCAGCAGCAACAGCAGTAGCGCCAGCTGTTCCGCTTACAACAAATTTCGGTACGAGCAGAGGAGAAGAAAAAGAGGAAAGAAAAAACGTAAAGACAAGCACCTCGGGGGAAAAATGTACATCCGCAAAGCGCAGAACGTAAAACGCGCGTGCGAGCGAGGAAGAAAAACACACATACACACACACACATATATATATATATATATATACAGTGCGGAGAAAAGCCATTAGAAAAAAGCTCGAGCTATATAGTAATAGAAAAGCTTAACGGGGTGTGCGGTCTCTGCGAGTCGAATGTCGAGTGATGCCAAAGCCTAAATATAAATGCCGCGCGGCGTCGGGACGCCCGACGTTTCGAGCAAAGAGAGAGAGAGAGGGAGAGAGAGAACGAAGCGCCGCGCCTGGACCAAACCTGGTGATCCAGAGGCAGTCTAATCGCGGCAGTCTCAGCTCGTAGCAGCTGACTCGCGACGAGCCGCGCGAACGTCATCATCCGCGAGATCGCGCCGTCAACGGAATTTAAACTGCCGGGGTCATCGTCGCAGTCCATAAAATCGATACCGATCGAACGAGAGTGTGCACCTATTTTTTGTTCATCCCCCGTCCGAAACGAATTGTCCTCGTTTTTTGTTTCTATAGGGTAAGGGACGATTGTTACGGAGTTCATGTTTCTAGATTAAGTCAGTGATAGTGAGCGAGTATTTGGATACAAAGTTGGTTTTCTAGGAGTACCTAAGTTTTACCAAGTTCTGAGGTAATGGATGCGAGGCATTGAATAAAGTTTGACTGAAGTAGAGTAAATTTGGTGCCTAAACCTTCATTTTTATTCAAATAATATTTTTATATTAAAAATTAAGGTACATCATTGTACTGATCAATTAGCGTAATACTAATAATTTTTCGATACAGTGTGCGTAAAACGTGATTTTACGCAGTCTGTAAATAAAAAAATCGCTTTTATGCCTTCTGTATCGAAAAATATCCTTCGATACACGCGCGAAAGATGATTCTGAACTTGTGTGACTGTTACCCTTGCTTCGCTCGGGCGACGACCTCACACTTGTGATATAGAATCAACTCTTTCGTACTAGTATCGAAATGTACTATTTCGTCGTAGGATAAACGATTGGTATAAAAAACAAGTTAAATTTCTAGAGAATAGAATTTCAGGTCCTGGGGATTAAAAAAAAGTATGAAACTTCAATTCCTCATTTTCGTCCTTATCGAATCTTTTTAGGAAAAAAAAAATAAAAACTTAAATTTTCTTTTAGATTCTAATCTATTATTTAACCAAAGTCATTATAATTTTTCAAGCTTTCAATAAGCTATTTTAAACAGTTATTTTTAAATTATTGGATTTAACTATAATTAAATATTTTACGTATTTACTCTTTTAGGTACAGTCGATTAGATAAGTCTCATTTAGGCAAATTCAGTTATCAGAAATTTGACGGGGCAAGAACTCATCAACACAATATATACGTCAGCTTGACATAATTACTTTCTGGTCATGTATTAGAATTTTGTATTTAACTGTGAATATCAAAATTTTGATTTTTGATTCAAACTGATGATTACCTAAAGTAAGACCTTGATAGGTAGTTTTAATATTTGATTATACAATTTGTTTTACGATACAAAATTATTGATCAAAAGTTTATAAAGTTTTTTCGTTAATTCCTTCATTATATTCATTGACTTTAGAGTATCTAAAAACTAATAATAATTTTTGTAGTATATTTATGTATTGAATTTAACTTCAATAATGTTATAGACTTCTCAAAATATGCATTTATTTTAAAATTTTGATTCCAAATATATCGCTGTAAAATATTATTTCCAAATTTGATTGCATTCAAATTAGAAAATTAAATATGAAACAGAAAACTTAATTTTTCAAGAAAGAGGTTCTTATTTTATGAAAAGGATCTGTTTATTTTATAAAAAAATTTTTTGATATTGTAAACTGTCAAAAGAAATTAAAAAAATTATAAGAAGCACCTGACTTTTGCAGTACTTGTATTTGTTAATTTTGACTGGGTAAAGTTTCTTTTTGTGAATAAACTTTAATTTAAGCTTTTGCAGTCAAAATAAAAGCCATTGTAGTTTTCTTAAAAATTTAGAAAATAGTCTATTGACAAAAATAAGATTTAAAAATTCTGTGTCTTACAACTTTCACTCTAGAAGTACTCACATATTAGTCGAATTCAAATTTTATCATAATAGAAATCTAAGTAGTGAAGTAATTAAGAATTAAGTCCTCAAAACCACTACTTTTTATCCTGAAAATGATGCCTATTTGAATTAGAAAAAATGACTTAAATAATTATAAAAATATAATTTTAAAAAAAATGGTAACATCTGGTCTTTTACTTATGCATCATAAAATATAATCTTGGAAACAAGTTGAAAGTCAAAGACGATTTTAGCATGTATATCAAAAATAATTTACGGTAATGAATCTTATATTCTAAAATAAAATGTCAAATATAAAGGAAGGACGGGTCAGATTGCCGCAGAAACTTTTTTCATAGAAACGACTTCCACTCTGAAATATTTTACTGAAGAATTTTATTTTGTAATAAAATTTGACGCTCGTATTATATTAGGCAAATATTAAAATTATTAATTATATTTTTCAGTGTTTGATCTTAAAACAAATAATAAGATGATTTATAATAATTATTAGCAATATATGCTTTTTTAATAACAAAATATCATGCAGGCATACACTGTTATAGCAGATTTCTTCTATAATAGTCAAAAATGTTTTCAATATATTTAAATAGCAAAATGTAAAAGTTCTTTCAACAATATTATATCTATGATCAGAGAACTATTTTTCATTGCTCTTGCAATAGCTTAATATATTCTGACATTTTTTTTGCTTCCTCAGAGAGGAAGCTTTGTATCTGTGAAAAATTTTTTTTTCCAAATATGCTTAAAAACATTTTTTAACATGCTTGAAACCAAAATTGACTAGTTTTGAGAATTTTTTTATTCGTGCTATGTATGTGTATATATGTATGTATACCTCTGTATCTCGAGAACGGATTAATCGATTTTCAAGTTTAAGAATTCATTTTATGCGTTTATTTGTGGGTTGGGGGTTGAAAAATAATTTTTAAGATTCATTGATTATCGTTATTTTATTTCAGAAAATAAATTTTTGAATTTTAAGGTTTAATATTTAAAAATATACAAAATGCGTTAGAAAGAGCTTTTAATTGCCTGCAATTTAAGACATTATTTTTTTCAATAGCTTGCGTCATTCTTTTATTTTAGAAAGTGTCATTTTTTGAAAATAAGGTTATAACTTTTGAATCTCTTTATCAAGTATTATGAAAATTTATTAAATTATTAAGAATATTATTATTATGAATTTGTTAAATTTTCAGGCATTCAGATTATTTATTTGTTGAGTAAATAATATTAGGAAAAAAATACCGATTTTCGCATTCGTATTATGGCATTCGATAATAGAAGTAAAACTGTTTTCATTTTGTCAAAATTTTATATATAACTACATTTTTTTACCTTGAGAGCTATATATTTATTCTAACCAATTGGTAAATAAGTTATGCGGATATTTAATTTTTCTGATTTTTAATTAGTTCTTAAATATTTCTAATTAAAGAATAGTTTAATGGATATTGATTTTTAACGTTTCCTTTTATTTGCGAGTCGTGTATGATTCGTATATAAAAATTCGAATATTTCATATAAGTGATATTTTGACCTATAAATCACTAATACATTACATTTTATGTAATTTATTAGGGTGCTTAGTATGTACTACTTGCTACCTTACGGATATGTCTTACTTTATAAAACAGGCCTATGCCCGTTTAATGTAATTAAATAAATAAAAAATAAATAAATTTAAAATTTTAATAATAATTGCGAAAAAAAAATTTTTAAAAGATTCTTATATAATTTTTGAAATATTTTTAATTTTTAAATGTATATTGGAAGGAAACATGAAGTTAGAGGAAGCTAAGAGGATAAACTGTGAACTTGATATTTTAAAAGAATATCCCAGAAGAAAACTCTATTTTGAAATCCCACTGATTCACGTTGTTTTGCATAAATAAAAATCGGAAATGCAAGCGCAGAAACTATGTAGTCGAGCAGATAAATGTATCCCTCAACTTTGTTAAAATAAACAAAGGGGACTAGTGATGAAAAGGGCTAGGCGGGCAAAAATAGTCGTTTTATTAACACGTGGGGCCTTGAGTTCCGGCTTGAAAAAAAAAAAGCGGCGAGGAACGAAACAGCCTAGCGGGAAAAGTGATAATTTTTCTGCGCCAGGGGCACATTGGGTGTCTGCGGCGACACGTCAGTCCAGCAGAGCCATCCTATTTCTGACCATCGATCGGCACATCGTACGCGCGCGCTTTATTTTCGGCGCGCAGAAGCTGCGAGAGTCCGGGAATCGGCGAACCGCACTCGCAAATCTTCCACGCGTCTCTCATCCGACAAGCGTATAATGTGCGGGACCAGCTTAAAAGCCCAAGCCCTGCGTGCAGTCCGTCGTCGAAGTCGTTCTTCATTGAACATCATATGAATGAATAAGTATAGCGCCTTTGAGATTGCCCAGTCGTAAACATGCGAGTTCAAGCAGGAAGTTTCAATAGGTATTGTAGCGTTTTATGTAGAATTGAATATAAAAACATTCTCACTGCTATGCAATGATCGTATACATGGATTATTTCCTATATACAACTGAAAGTCGTGACTATATGCTTTCTGCTCAGAAACTTACGAGTCTGGAATCATGTATATACGTCTTCTTTACGTGACTTTTTTAGTATTGAGCTAATAAATTTGCTTTTTGCAAAACACCATTTTTACGAGAGAGAATTTTATAGTTTCATTTCGGAAATGAACAGTTTTAATGAGACTATGTGACATTCGTTGTTCAAAAATATTATTGCAAGTTTACGGTTTGTTTAAAACATATGAATGCAGCTGTTGAAAAAGTAATAAATTACAAATAAAGAAATCAATTAAACCATATGCGACTATAAATATTTAAAGGAAAGATTTGATTTTTTAGTAGTTCACATGAGCTCTGCTAATTTCAATTTTAGAATTTCTGGCCGCGCAATCACGTCACCAAAAAAACCCAAGAGTAAAAATTTAAACATTGGTATTTCACAGATATAAAAATTCGCACAGCATACAATCTGCAGGAAACACTATTGACTAAATCGATCATATGACGGTGCTAACAATTGCCAATTAAAAACTCATGATTGTACATTACTGTGTAAAAAGTAAACAGTACACATTCAAAAGTTGAAATTATCAGCTTATGACTTGTATATAGCCTTGGCTATGATCGATGATACGAAGAAAATCGCAGTTGTTGAAATTTTGATGAATCCTGTCAGCTCTTCGAGCTTAAAAATCGTGCACTATTTGGCTGAATGTAATTCAGTGATTCAACATTATTAAAACTGTATGCTGGGATAAAGCATTCTGAGTTTCGGTTTGAGAAGCGACTTCAAGCTTGGAAGGCTTTGACTTCAAACGCTGAATCAGAGCGGCAACAGTTTATAAGCTGCCAGTACTTCGAATGGCATTTCAAGTACCGCATACAAATCTATAACTAGAAGAGCTTTGTGGCTTTGGTATACGGAGTTCAATTTCAGTTCCTCACCGGTACTTAAAAGCGCATTGGTTATTGATAGAATTCTACTTCAACATTATTTTCTTACAAGTTAAATTAATATTCGATGGATCAAACTCTGTAAATATTATTCAATTTTGAAAATTATAAGAATACACAATCTTCAGAGGTATAAGTATTTTTTCTCACATTTAATTTATCCTTTACGAAAAAAAATCTCTTCGCACCCTAGTGTAAATTCACCCATCGAACCAGTATCTCGATCCCGTGCGCTGAATTATTCCGATAGCATACAAACACAAAATTCCCTAGTCGAATTTGCATCAAAATTCCGTGCGAATCGCTATACCTTTTTCCCAAGCGCGCGCGCGCATAAAAAGCGGAGGCTTAGGGTAGCAAAATTCAAGATGCAAATTCACCTTTACCGTGGGAGATTCTTAATGAGCACGTGTACGCGAATCGAAAAATGACGAGAGTCGGGAAAGATCGGGATCTTTCGAAGTTCAACGCAGAGGCTCGAGAGATCAAGGTTCCATGCCCGGTGTATTCTTCTTTTAGCGACGCGTCGACGAAAGAAGCGCCTCGACGGATATGTAAACAGCCCGAAGCCGGGACCGATTAGACCGCAGCAGTGAATACTTAATCATTTTCCCCTTGGGCGTGATTTATGGAATTGGTGCGGGGGCAGGGAGTAAAGGGACTTTTTTGTTTCGAGTGCGCGCTCCATCAGCTCTTTCGGTCTCTCGAAAGTATTGAGCGCCGTTTGCGCGCGACCGACATCAAATAAGACTTTTTTTTCAGGGAACACGGGGGAAGTCACATTATTTTGAAGCTGCTATAAATTTCGGTTTCCGTGGAGATTATTAAAAGGTTGCCTTTAAGCACTTTGCATCGTCATTTTTAGTATGACAACTCTTATGTTATAATATTTTAATAACATTGATAAATAGTGAATAACAGTTCTCTTACCGCATGGAATATGTAATTTAAAAAAAACTGTGAATACTGAACTAACGAGTGATCGATAAGTACACAACTTATAATTGTGTTGTTACACTGCAATAACAGATAATATGTGATAATATTGTACAGATTCAAAAACACTTCGGGTTTACATATTGCCTATGCAAATATTTAATTTGCGAATGCGTGCGTATTATATCGACATTATTTTTAAGCTCCGTCAACAGCTTTGTCCTATGTGAATAATTCTTAATTACCGATTTATCGAATAAATTTTTATTATATTGTTCCTCCTAGCTGTATTTAAATTTACTCAATTTATAATTTACTGAATATCGCGATAGAATGAAAGATGATGTTTAATAGAGGCACAAGATTTCGCACTACACGGCGTGACGAAACGTTCATGTTTCGCAGCTACTTAAGGTCACGGTTACCTTTGAAGTTAATTAGCGAACGCTAAATTACTTTCTAGGCTCAATTTCTCAAAAGCACAACCGGTCACAAGATACAAAATATCCTGCGAGCCGCAGTCATAAGGACCCTAAGATCGATATAGTTATAGGCATATCCAGTTTTTCATATATATGTATAGGTATATACACTGGGGCCAGCGCACCGCGTGTATATAGCGTCGCCTGTAAAAATAGAAATCCCGCTATATTTAGGCGGCCTACACTCGGTATCTGGCCAAAAAGCTTAAGAGCGTCGGACTCTGGACGTTTCAAGCACCCCAAGCTGTGTCGATTGCTTATCAAAAGTTTTTTTTTTTCTATACTTTTTCTAATAATATCGAGTTCGTCGTGTTCGATTCCACGCTTCATCGAAGACTTTGAGATTGAGTTTTTTGAGCATTTCAACGCAATCGCTGGAACGCAAAAGTACCACCTCGTAAAGTATGTCTTTTTGTTTTAAGTTAATGAATGCGTAAATCACATTTGAAACAGCACATGTGTAGATTCGGTAAATATAGAACTATTATTTATGACTATGACTTTTTAAAAATATTATCAGGCGATCCTAACAAATATAGATGCTCCATGCGTGATAAATAGAATACATCTGTAACATTGTAGCGCCACGCTATAAAGGAATCATGATGAATGACTTATACATGTAAAATTATACCGTTTACAACTTATCCCACTAATGTTTATTAGTCGTAAATCACATATTATTCTAATAAAATTATTGTATTCTAGCAACATCAAAAATATTAAATTTAAATTAGAAAAGTATACTTTTACACAATAATGAAGTAAGAAACGATAGCTTTCAAATTTTGACTCGAGGTATACGAGATTGAAAGAAACCATTATTCGTATATTTTGCCAATCTCGGGAAGGCGGTCTCGATCAAACTTTTCCAATCCTAGGATACCCCAATGTCGCGGTCCGCTCACTTATTTCCGCCGGCTTTTCAAAACACGCAATAAAGTAGCGCAAAAGCTTTAGTTGACTAACCTGAAGCCGCAGTGACATAACTTTGCCACGTCGCGGCTCCGCAGTGTGTATATATTGGGTCACGCGCTACTCTGATTTCAGTTCTGAGTAGACGAAACAGTACGGTGGCATTGATTTTTTTTAATTTTTTTTTTGAAAAAAGACTCTATTTTATAAAAATGAGGAACTTCTACATTGAAGTTTTGGCATTGGACGAGGTAAATGTTGTCTTTCAGCATAAAGTGTTAAAAATGATTTTTTGATAAAAACTAAAGCTGAAATTATGTAAAAACGAACAATAATACTTTTGTATTTAATGCTACAATATACTTAGTCGACAATTCAATAAATTTTAGCTTTTAATATAATAATTCATTCGCACGATTGAAACAAAAACGAATTTCAATTAGACAGATTGTTTGCTTTAGTTTCTCTGTATATTTGGATAACAGATCTGCTATTACGAAATTGGAATGTCCTAACGTTTATTTTTTTTTCTTCAAACGGCTACTTTTGATTTTTCCATTCGTTTATACTAATGATTATAAAATTTTCTTTAATCCTCTATAAAGGGTTTTGCGTATACAGAAAGTACAATAAAAATGTTATTCATGGGTGCGAATTTCTGTGCGAATCTTCTAACGTAGTTTTATAATGATTTTTGTGGCACATTCAAGGTGAGCGTGACGAGTCTTGAGTTTGGCAATCAGGCGTAGGTATAAGAACTACTATTAATAGTTTTACAAGTATTAAATGAAAATTATTAATGATAGCGCCTTCACCTACTTTTAATCGAATTTAGAATCCCAAAAATTACAAATTTTAAAAGTTAAATATATATTTTAGCAATACTTTTCATACTTTCTGCTTTAAGGCTCAACAATTGCAGCTATTAAATTGTCATAAATATCTGGTTATAGGCGTTATGACGTCATGTTTATTAGTCGATTTGTATTGAGTACCAAAATGCTATTTTAGAAATGTTAAAGCATAATATCTATACTTTTAATATTATTTCATGTTTATTTCTATAACCCGCCTACTAAAAACATTGGCTAACTTCATTCACATTAATAGAAAATGTAGTTACAAGGAGACGATTCATATTTGATTGCTTATACACAAATTTGGTTTGATATTAATTTAAATCAGTACCTATAGATTCACTTGCAAAAGCTCTTTTCTAAACGAAATTTCCTATTTCTATCAAAATGAATTATTGCTTAATCCGTACATACAAAGTTTCTTCATTTCTAGTACAGTTATTAGGAAATATTACGAATATTGTAATTCATTTTCCGACTTTTATCTGAAAGGAGATAATCAAAACAACATTTAAATTTCAATAAATTTATCCGTTCCCACCTAAAGAAGCAATTCAAAACAGCATAGACTCTAATGAAAACTGACAGGTTTAAAAGCTCTCTATAACTTAAGCGATTAAAGCGAATAACAAAATTGATAATTCGTGAGATTCGACGACTCAAGTTTCGAAAGCATGAATTTCAAAGTAAATAGTATAATAATTGCAGAAAATAGCCTTACAGAGTACCATTGGAGAACTTAAATTCTAGATAATTTTTGGCATTTAGTCACCACTACCATCCCAAAAGTATATGCGCAGACACGCGTGAGCGTGAGAAAGACAAAGACTCATTGACTAAATGATGCGTTGAACGATGGACTGTTTAGTCTCATTGAACTCTTAAAGTAAATACGTACGCGGATATTCTGTCCGGCTGCAGCAGTTATACACACGCGGTTTTCGCAAAGTAGTCCTGTACAGCTGTGGAAACCTCGCAAAGACGCACAATGCCTCATGTGCGTTTACGCACGTATAGCGAGAGAGAGAGATGCACGAGGCACTTATTTCTAGATGCTGGGGCTGGCTAACGGCCACTCGCGGGAGCTTGGATAGTTGTGCTGACGGCGCGACCCAGTGACTCGCCGCCAGTTGACTGTTCCCGCGCACTTTTCTCCTATCTGTCATCTCCTCTAGTATCCCCATGATTTATCGTTTTATTTTTGCGATTCGATCGCTCACAGTCCGTATAACGCAAACGCTGCGCCGATTGATAATTTTGTACAACTTAACGATAACCTATTGCTCGTATCGATGCGAATTCTATAATTTTGTTTTATAGAAGTTAGAAAAATCGTATTGCTGACTAGTAGACGTATGACTTATCAGAGCTCTGAAGGCTTGTTCGTTGTTCCAGTAACTTTGCGAAAACATTGTTTCGACGATGGATTTTAAAATTTATATTTTCTATTTGTATACTTGCAAAAACAATGGAAATTTATTTAATGGAAAGTAGGTCGACTCGAAGCGAATTTTAAATTTATGATTTTACAAACTTATATATGTATTGAAAATAAAATTCTATAGTATATATACACCACCGTGAAACTTGATTTGAATTTTGATTTTTGTAGCTATTCCTTAATTGAATGAGTAACAATGAGCTACTTGCAAATTTTATTTCTATAATTTTCAAATAAGTAGTAGGTAAACATCATTGAAGAAGGTATTTGTAGCCGGAATTATCCAGACGAATATAATCAAATTTATTACTGCCAGGTATTTAGAAAGTAGTATGATAAATAATAAAGAGTTATGTGTTCTATGGTAGAATTCAGCTAATTATACTCATAAATTAGATTTAGTTGAGGTAAAACATCGGTACAAAGACTAAAAATAAACTATTTAAAATAGTATTTTTCTTTGTTTGTATACCTAACCCATCCATCGAACGACACGGCTATTCACGTTACTCGTCTCAGCCACCGACTTTCACGACTAAACTTTTCTATTATACTCGTCTTTTCATGCTTGTGTTGTTGTGACACGATTGTTGCACAAAAAATGTAGTCTCAAACTGAATTAGTTTTCACACATTTTTTATTAAAATGAATTCAATATTGTTGGACATGTATATTTGGTCGAAATTTGTTTAGCTAGAGCGTTAGGAGCTTTGGAAACAAAAAAACAATTCATCAAATTTACTTTTATACACAAATTCTCTATATAGAATTTAAATTAAAAGTACTTTTTAAAATCATAATCACGTATTCAAAGTAATTCAAATTTAAATCTTTTGCGCAAAATTAAAATTCCAATATCTATATCATACGATAAAAGGCTTGAAATTGAAAAGAAAATGAGCAACTTTGTCGAAAAGGCAAGGCATGTCGGAGTTGGATTTACATACTATAGTCTAGTCAATGTCTACTAAGGCCACGCTCGTTTCTATTCCTGGCCGAACAGTAAAGTTACATCATAGGACATCGTCTTCTCGGTGCAGAGAGGCCGCAATGCAACACGTGGCACGCATGATCTTTAAACTGATGTGCCGGCAAAATTTATACACTGCGCCGCGCACCACCACGCGCTAAATTATAAATTTCCCTCGCGAATAAATAATTATTAGCTACTAAAATGATTATTTCATGATCTTGGAGGTGAGTTTATAGGGCATAGCGTCGTAAAGAGATGAGTTATTATCCCTTATTATACCTTTTGTACAATGTGTAAATTACGGTTAGCTGACTATTATGCGCGAATTACGTAGATATGATTTATCGCCGTGGATGTCGGGTACACGTACAGTCCCGTGCCCTGTCTTAGCACTTATTATCATTTTTCAACAATTCACGTGGGATTCGCATTCAATTTAGCTGACTTTTACATTAGAATCCAAGGTTCATTTCGATGGGAATCAATTTATTTTACAAGGACATAACGGTCGATCAACATTGAAAGATCGATATTTCGAATCGCGCTACAAATGTTCTTCATCCAACCAGCAATTAACGATTACCTATATATATATATATATATTGTTTCAGAGATGTTAGAGGAAGGTCAGGCAGCTTGGGGTTGATAGCGGAGGCCAAGCATGTCGCAGCACCCGTCAAGGGGCGGGGGCCCGAGTCCCTACGGGGCTCCGGGCGGCTGGACACCAACGGGTCGACCCTCTGCACCGAGTCCCTTTCGTCCAGCCTCGCCTTACAGTCCCACTCCGATGCAGCATCCGCATTATCAGCACCAACAGCAGCAGCAACAGCAGCAGCAGCACGGCCGAGGTCCAGGGCTGCCGGTGGGCTACCATCACCCGGGGATGATGCACCCGATGAGTCCGGTACCCTTTGGTATGGCCGTCTCGCCGGGCATGTCGCCGGTCTTTGGTGGACCGCCGCCTAGTTTCATACAGTGTCCAAGACCTAGATGGCCCACGCCCATGTCACCGGGTAACACCACCGCACGGCCCTTTATTCCCGCCCAACCACAGGTGATTGTCTCATGATATATACTTTCTGTAAAGGTTTCGTTTGATCTTTCCAGCTAGAAGCAATTTAAACATTTTCGACTATTATAAGCATACTGTGCAGCTTTTCATATATATATATATATAACAGGAAATGTTTTTCTACGTATCTGGACAATCCGCGCCGTTATCTACTTGGATTTATGTGAATATATCTGTAGATGTTTCACATTATATCCCTGCATTAACGAATCAACTTTTTTCTTTATACAATTCACGAGAATTTATTTCTTATTATACATTATGTTTAACTATACAATATGATTCAGTTATCCAATATATTACATTTATACCGTATAGCTTTTATGTATCTTTCAGTGTATTTTTATACTTACACGCTGCTTTAAGAGATCTTTCATAGAAATAGCTAAAGTACACCGCGTTGGGATTAGAGCTCGAGTTATTTTAGTATGCATTCTATGTTCAAAGCAATTAAGAAAGTGTTTTGGTTATAACCTTCTGTTATGGAAATCTTCAAGCCCGGTAGCATGCTTAATAATTCTAATTTGATGCGAGCATCAAAACAATGTGATATACGATTTGTAAACAATGACACATAAGACGTACGTATATCCACTGCGTCGAAGAATGAGATTTGCAAATTTAACTTCTGTATAAATAAATGTCCTTAGCAATGCATGTTTAGTTCTAAAAATATCCAAAATAGCATTCATTAAAACTTTGCAACTATTATTTACTCGGGAAGGAGCATTGCTCCAACAGAGAAATTGTATAAACCAGAATACCAAAAATTGAAATTTAAACCCGTTTCTCTCAAGTTAAGCTCGAGCTAAGATCGTGCATTTTATCACGTGCAAATAAACTCTCGCACGCGAAAACAAAAATTTTCCCGAAAAGCTAAAATATCGCTCCATTAAGATACTCGAGAGCCAACAGCTACGCCATTCCAGAAATTTCTCGAGCTCAATTATTTTAAGCGCCAATCCGTTAAGATAATTCTCGCGCACAATGTAGAAGTGCACTCTCCCATCTAGAATATATATATATGGGAGGGGTCTCGGGGGCACGCTACACAGGCAAAAGGCGCGTACGGTGGCGAATCTGCGATCGCGCGAAATAAGCTATACGCGAGCGGCTAAAGCGTATTCGGCCATGAATCAAGCAGCCGAGGTATTAATTAGTCTATTCTGGATGTTTCACCGTGCTTATTGCAGAGTCCCTTGAGCGTCGGCTGCCAGTCGCCTCAACCCTGCGGTCCACCCGAATACCTGATAGCCCCTTACAGACCAGGCGAGTACGAGTTCGTTGGCGTGCCGCTGGATCCAAGTCAGTCTCGAGACGACGACGAGGAATCGGGTCCAAGCACCGCCGAGATTATCGCGAGCCAGAGCCAGGATTACGTCGATGAGAAGTTGGCCGAGTACCAAGCAACGATTCATCAGCTGCAGGGTGAGTCTATAGCGCAAACTTTCTTTAGGTTTCTCCTTGCACGCCTCTTCTTTCTTTCTATCCCCCTTCTCTCTCTCTCTCTCTCTCTCTCTCTCTCTCAACTCTCTCTGCGGGCACCTTCGTATAACTCTTCCCTGGTGTTCTTTATCTCTGTCTTTTCGCTCGGTTCCGCTGCGAAGCGCTTTTGCCGGGTTTTCGCTGAGCTGTATCAGGATGTTCCTTTTTTCATACGTGTGATTCAGCGATTGATTTTGTTACACGGGCAGACGATAAAGATTTACCAGTTTGGCACGTATTTCTCTCTCCGAGTGCATCTGGAAAAAATTCGCACTTGAGCGCTTTAGTCACGTGAGAGGATGTGAGGGATTCTATTTTAGCACGGATATTGTAAATATTCTTTATTTTTAGTGACAGGCGAGATTCTTCGAAGTTTAAAATACTTTTTATAATAACGAAAAATTTTAAAAAAATGTTCAAGTAAAACGAATGATGTTAATGTACGACTATTGGAAACCCTCTTCTTCACCCCAAAAGTTGAATTAAAATGAGATGCAAATTCATTAGCACTTTATTGTATAATTTATAAATAAAGTAAGTAATTAAACCTATTTAAAAATATTTCAAAAATTATATACAAAATTTTTATTGAGTAACTTTTTAAATTTCATAATTATTATTAAAATTTTAAGTGTATTTTTAAATTTTATATCAGACTTCTAATTTTATTTCTTTAAACTATTAATATTGTATGAGCAACGTATATTTATATTTATATTTAATTTATGATTTTAGTAAAAAAATAGTTTCCCATTCCTATTTTAATCGATCTATAAAAAGTTCAATCATTCCCAGTTCGAATTCGGGTCAATGACGCTGCTTCAATTCGAAAAAAGCGGAAATGCAGTAGAGCTCGTGCATCCACCATTTGTTATTTCAAGGAACCAGAGTTTATTGTTTTATCTGTGGGTGAGAAAAGCACACACGAAAAGAATCACACCGCGTTTATTTTATTTTGACTCCTCTTATTTCTTAGAAAGTCACATCCCCTCGATTTTCGAGCTTTATGCGCTTCGATATCACTGATTTTTATACTCAAAAATATTCAAACAATTCAAAGTATTTTAATCGTTAGTTTAACTATTTATAAAAAACGTAACAGTATTTACAATGCGTGTGTACATAGTATTGCATCTGCGTACATTTATTTTAACATTGTTACGTCAAGTTTACATTGTATGCACTCATTTACAAACATAAACACGATGAACTCATGCTTTATAATAGGAAAATATATAAATTTTTGGCAAGATTTTGGTTCTAGAACAGTCCCGTTTATTCAACTGCGAATTATAAAACAGTCGGTTTTGGCATGAACTATCCGAATGAAAACGATTTCGCGATCGGCAAGAAGATGTACTGCGTCCAATTAAAATTTCATTTGCAAATTAGTGAAACCTATTCATCCTAAATAGAAACTTTTGAAAGATGGTTGAAAAAAAAAACTAATTCAATGCTCTTTGTATTACCGGTTCTTTTACCGTTGAAGAAGGCTTCACATTTACATTTTTCTTATTAAAATTCTTATTAAAATTGCTCTTATATTATATTCTTAAGCATTTTACACATAACGAAAGACTTTATTACTTTATGCATAAAATATTCAAAAATGCAATAAATTTTTGCTAAAGATTAAACTATAAATCTAGACAGATGTAATACATGATACACAAAATGTGCAATTTTAACTATAGAAAAACATTGTAAAATTAGGTGACCCATACGCATATGATGTAAACCGAAATTATCTGTAATTTTTTATGAATTTTTTAAACGTTTATCTATTTTGATCCCAATTTTAAATATAGCTAAAATGCTTTCATATAACAACGTCAAATTAACACTTCTTGTAAAATCCATTGTTATAAGTGAGATTTGCAATCGAGGTATTTAGAAGCTGAAAAACGTCATTAGGACGGCTCACTCGTACAGTCTGTGGACATTACATCTGTCCGAACAAATTTGAAAATTTCGGAAATGTGGCAACAAGCGAAAGTACCAGTTTCGTAGGACGCATCGATATCTTATGTATTTCGAATTGTTTATAGTTGAAACACCGGCCCAAGACGGCATTCAACCATAAACAATGCAAAATGCGTAAGACAGCGATGCGCCCTATAAAAGTGGGACCCCCGCTCGATGCCATATTTCCAAAATTTTTAAATTTGTTCGGACAGATGTAATGTCCACAGACTGTACATAAGTACTTTCATTTGTTTTGCTGCTGATGCGGATCGACGCCGTTTTTCCCCGTTTACTAAGTACCTACTCTTACCCCAAAAGTGGATGCACTAAGTAATTTTATTCATAATAATTTTTGGCTTCTTTCTTTTTTTAACGCATGCATGAGAATAATAAGGTTTGGAAACTGGTTTATCACCTATATAGAAAAACTTTTTCATCAAAATATTTAAGGGGATGTGCTATGGTCGGAAAGATTTCTACCGTGCCGGTTTTTTCATTTAACGAAATATACAAAGATAAGGAGATTAGTTTTTTGCAAAAATTAGTTTCTATCTTTATATATAAATTTAGTTTCTATCTTTTATAAATATATTTAGTTAAATGCAAGAACCGGTATAAGGTTCTTGCATATATCTTTCCGACTTTAGCACATGCTCTTAAATAAGTTTTGAGATCATCAGTCTGTTACATAAATTTATTGCGAATTATCCACATTTCTACTTACATTATACTTTTCAGAAAATAATTAAAAAAGTTCATTTTACCCTGGGTTCACTTTACTCGGGTCTTACAAAAACGACTTTTCAGCCTATTCACAAAATCAGTCTTGATAAAATGATCAAGTTTCTATAATGTCGCTGCATCCCAGATTACTGCTGTTTCCGTACC
>UELU01141825.1:32079-115994 GCA_900490025.1 Megastigmus dorsalis
CGTGGAGACGATGGAATAAAACCTAAGTCCATTCTGGAACGGTAGTACTCTATTACTGGCATTTTTCTTTCCTTGTAAGAATCTCCGAACTGACTTATAATGTCATCTAATACAGGATTATAATACCTGTCATATTAAGGCCCCTAAAGAGGTCGAGCTACAATGCACAAGATGCACAAGCTACAAAGAATGACATTGTTCATATATCCATATTTATGAAGCACAGCGAGCTACTACTGCTACAAGCCATATTGTAACTCGCTGTGCTTCAGAGATATAAGTAGATGTAACGAACAATTTTATTCTTGAAGCTTGTGCGTACTTGTGCAATGTAGCTGGTCCACTGTAAGGGCTTTTATTCATGAGCAGAGTAAGGATATTGTACAATTTTATCATTTTCCTCGTTATACTTCACATTTTGAAGTGACTATACCTTTAAAACAATGTACCGTATACATGCGAATTTAAAACTTTTGCTCAATGCGATGATCGATACATTCAATTTTTGTATTTCAATATTATTTCTAACGAGAGATCCATTAACATCTTTAAATGAAAAGTTTTATTTATACAAATAAATATATCATAAAACTAAAGTTTTTTTTTAAATTTACTATTCAATATAAACTATAATGGTGTCTAAAAAGAAATCGTATAACTTTCGGTGGCTATAATAACACATTTCTGTGTGCATATCAATAATTCAATGCACCGTAAATTTCGCACCTCACAACGCATAATCAGCACCTCCTATGCAGCCGCAGAAAAATATATCATTCATTATTGTAACTACTAACTTTTTGGTGAATAAGAACAATTATATGTTTATTAAGTTTTAAATAGACGATCTTTTATTATTAATTATTTATATATTTATTAATAAACTAATAATATATTTGTATCGATCTTACAGTCTTTTTACATTAATGTATACTTGTTTACAATCACCCCCGTATAATCTGAAATATGAAAATAGAATTAACACAGCTCACCAAATCCTGAAAAGAAAAAATCCGTAACAAAGGACAGTCTGACTATCCCCAACCACCCAATAACCAAGCGCGAGCAAACGTTTCGAGCCTGCTCCGGCTCCTCCTCAGGGACCGAATTGAAAAACTTAATTAACCTCTTTATATACCTATACCCTCTCTTCTACTCATTAAATTCATTAATCTTTTATTGCACCCATCATGATAATCAAAATGTGATGAATACCGTTAGTTTGAGTTTATACCTATATGATCCAGTCAAGTATCTCGATTATTAACACAATCTTTGCCAGCTACCCCGTATATACTGAATCACTCCAACGAACTTTTTTTTGCCACGAGCGCGGCTCTTCTCCGCTGCGCTTATGTCTGCCTGCACCCGTATTTTCAGCAAATTATCGGTAACAGCAAAAGGGGAAGAACACGCTAAACTATACGCGAAAAAGTCTCCAATTCACAACAGCTACCAGGCAGAAGCTGTCGTTACCAACCTCCCCTACCCCCTCCACCCACACACACACGTGCACAAATACATATCGTGTGTACACACGCTATTCACGGCGTAACGCGTGATTTGCGCGCGCGCATCATCGACTGCGCTATACGCGCGGAAAATAGAATCGTCGACGATGATATTCGCACGCGACGCTTTGCTTCCTTCCTTCGCCTACGTATATATATATATACGTACACGTTTAGCGCGAGGTTTATAAATAGGAATGACGAGAGCACCTGCTTCAACCATTCACACTCTCTCGTCCATTCGCTCGTAGTCGCGTCTTCTTGCCGTCGCTCTCTTTCTTTCTCTCTCTCTCTCTCTCTCTCTCTCTCTCTCTCTCTCTCGTTCGCTGCTGCTGCTGCTGTTCTGCATTGGCGCAAGCTTCTTCCGTCGCTCTGAGGATATCGAAAAGCAAACCCTTATATATATATACTTCTTTCCAACCAATGATTTTCGCTTTTACGCTAATTCGAGTTTTTTTTTTTTGCCGTGTACACAACGTGCACTTATGACATGAGACTCCCGGTTTGCGTACCAATTCATATACCTAGAGGCGAAGTTTTTTTTTTATTGTGGCTCGCCCAATGAGATTCTGTCGAGGCGAAAGCTACTGGACGCGCGTAGAACGAGATTTCGATATTGATTTGCTCGCTTCTTATTTTTAAACGTGATTACGAAATGAAATTTTTTTCTCGTGTACATGTATATGTATATGTATAATAAAGCGAATAAATTTTAATCAGTCTTATGTATTAGATATATGTTAAATGACGATTGCACACAGAGCTTGACACATCGTTTGTGTGTTAATGTCAAGCATCGCATTTTTGACGCGTTTAACCTGAATTATTATCTTGGAAACTCGGGGGAGGCAATTCGGAGCAATTTAGTTTCAGTGGCACAGTTTTTAGCGCTCCAAACGCATAGAAAATAGTCGGTCTAGTTTGCGTGCCGCGGTGCATTTTGGACCGCGACTGACCCTGTGACGAAATTTCCCGAAGTAATATATATATATATATATATTGTAGAGGTTGCACTATACATGGTGAGGCATCTCGTCAAGCGATATTGATGTAAACTTATGGTATCCATTTGTCTGTCATCCGTTCGGTTTGTTCATTGATAACGGCGCCAGTGAAATTATATTCTTAGACTTGACTCCTACGTGTGTGTGTCCGTTTGTGTAGCTTCAAAATGCAGGTCTTCAGCTCCGATGACGTTTGCGAGGCGCCAATTAATTATAGCGAGTGCGAGGCGCATATTTATTTCAATTATCCTTGCATCTGCTCGTATTTATAGATCGACAAGGTCAATATTATCATATTACCGTATTGTTATCGAGATAAAGCATTGAGTTCGGTCGACTTGATCGCATATTTGATCGACAAGATTTTTTATATCGTTCGTACCAAAATTATTCAATAGTTTGCATTTTATATATGTATATAATTTACCTAAAACTAATATCAATAGTGTCTTTGTTAAATTATTAGAATTTTCATATTTTTTTTTTTAAAAGAAACTTGATTTTCAGAAATAGGAAAATAACAATAGTCCATAAATTTTCCACGGCTGAAAACTGAAACTTGTAAACTCGTACTAATTAGAATTGAAAATACGTGACATTATAGCAATTCAAAAATGTAGTGATCTTAGAAGACAACATCAAACCGATTACCTCATACTTTATGCAAAAAATTTTTGTGTGTCGTCATGACGCATTCTCCACATATCCTTCGATTGGCTGAAAGAGAAAAAGATAATATCACCGGAGCTTGTTATTCGCTTTATTTTTAAACTTGAAGAAGATGTTCTTTGGGGGTCGAACAAATATAAAATATCAATTCATGAGAAACGTGTCGCTAAAACATTGATTTTCGGCGCTAAGTCGTGCAGCTGGTGTTAATTTAAAAATTTATTTTGAAAACTGTACACGAAGCAGTGGGATCTCTTTTGCAGAGGAGGTGTATTCATTTTCGCTAAAAATACTTTAGCCGTGATTCATTTGTTCCTGGATCTAAAGTGACGTAAGCCATATTTAATCACTGCTACTACATGTATACACGTTATCAAATTTCTGACGTGTACAATTATATTTGCTTAATCTAAGCTGCTTCATTTTTGCGAAACGTCTTTTGCGATGACTTCATGAATATAATTCTACAAAAATTCTATATATAAAAATCTCGATCCACTTTTTTTCCTGGTTGAGTCTGTAAGTTAGTTCTATGATCTCAGATTTCGTTAAATATAATAAGAATTCTCATGCAAATGCTATTGAATTAATGGTGTATATATAGTTAACTATTCAATTAAATAGCAATGTACCAAAATTCATATAGTGTAATATATTGCATATAGGACTCGACACCGCGGACGCAGATCGGCTCTCTCTATAACGTCCGTTCTCGTTATTGCATCCGCTGATCGATCAATGAAGCTTGACAATCGCATCGCTCGCGTGTGCGCGTGAGACCGAGATATATTAATATATAACGACAATATATGGTAACACTCGGTGATACGCTGCCGCCTCCTCAGCTCACGTGTACCTACAATGTGTATATAGTGGTATATCGCGGCGCGCGTCGCTCACGCGAGTGAAATTATATACGTATGTGTGTGTGTGTGTGTGTGTGCCGATGCGCGCCGATAGTCAAGACGATGAGCTGCCGTATATAATATAGGGGTTGTGTGTAAGGGGGAGAGTAGCTATATACCGAAGTTCTCTCTCTCTCTGTGCTGGCTGCGGCTGGTTGGCTCTTCTGTGTGTGTATATACCTACGAGGTCGAGGAACTCGACAGACTACCGAGCTGAAACAGTTGGGCTGCACTCTCTCTCTCTCTCTCTCTATCTGCGCCTGTGTGCTGCATGTCCGAATTGGCATCTCGTATTTGCAAGGAGCTATATAGAATTGGATCGAATGTTTATGCGCTCGGTGTTGGATTTTGGTTTGTTAACACTCGTTGTTGGTGGGTCGTTGTTCTTTTTCGTTGGTTGAACGCGGTGGTGCCGATGCTCGATTCAATTGTTTTTTTTTTCTTTTTCTTAGATTACAAATTGTGATTTTCATACTTGCATTAGCTTTTGTACTTTATGATCTAAGTTATGTAGAGAGGACGTTATTAAATGTTCTGCAAAAGTGCGAATCGATCGTATCAAGTGCTGGATATTTTATTGCGTAATAGAAATAAAAAATAAGAAATTTAAAATTATACCGCTATACAATCGTAATTATAGGGAGAGATAAGTTGTGTAATATCATTATATAGATTGAAGAGCCACGAAAAATTGTTAAACAATAAAAAGACGATTTGAGCAATGCAGGAAAAGTTGATCTAAGATTAATTGAAGGCACTTCAAATTACTTTTAATTGAAGTCGAGTGATAAAGTTCGGTATATCCTAATGACCCAAAAATACTGTTTTTGTTTCAATCAAAAGAAACTTGGTTTCAAAGAGTTTGCAGGAAGTTTCTCATATACGAAAGACCGAAAGTGTTGGGATTTCAAAATGTTTAAAGCAGAGCCAAAAATAACAAAACCTACTTCCACTGTATAAACCGATAATTAAAGTGTTAAATTCATATATCTATTTCTTAAATTTAGCTTAAATTTATAAATAGGAAATGTGGCTCATGCATATACAAGATTATTTTTTGCAATCTATTATGATAAAAACAAGGGATAAATTTATCATTGTTAATCAAAAATCACTGATGGCAAAATATCATCGATTTATATTTTATTTGTCATTAACAAAAAAAAAACATTTTAAATACTATATTTTTATATCAATTCGCCGAAGTCGTAGGTATTGTACACCTTTTGTTAAATTCAATGATCTTACGAAATAAGACGGATACATAAATCGTATTACGTTGCCTTGAAAATCGTTAACACGTGTTCTTTCGACTGAGCGAACTAATTCTATTAAACTCACTTTAGTATACTTAAGGTTAAGCATTTCTTTTTTAAGGTTTCTATAATAAACGCAGGGCATTTTTGTCAAAGACACATTTATTTGTTATTACCAAACGTGAACCTTGATTTTTAATTCAAGTTCGCCTAAACTATAAAGCATTGAAGGTTACCTTTTCTGAAGATGACCAAGTAGGTATAGTCTAAAACTTATTCCATAACATATAGATGGAAAAAAATCGTAGCTCCGGTTTATGTAACAATTTGTATTAAGGTGCTCTTAATTTACTACTGTCCCGAATACGAATAGTATTTTTTCGACTCATCAAAGGAAGTAGAGACTTGTGATTTCTATTATGTTGTCTGGCGCTTAAATATTTATAGAGGGCATCCTTCGAAATCGCAGACATATTGCTGTTGTTTTCTTAGTAGTGATGTTTAATTGAATTGGACTCTCGATTTTTCTTTAAATTACAGTTTAAAATCATGTCTCATTTAAAAAATTTACATGGTCTTTTATTGGCTTATCCGAATGAAATACACAGATTTTCTGATATGGGTGATTCTCCAGAACGGCGTACATTTAAAGTGATTTTCTTATCCACCCTGGCATTTTCAAATGAATAATTTTATTAGATGAATAAATATTAAATATTTATAAACCCATAATCCCATATATATATATATATCTTTGAGCTATTGCTTATGCAAAATTTTTAATGGATAATAATTTGATCTATACCAAGATTAGCCTTTTACTGTAGAATATAAAAGTGTGGAAAACCTTTGATTGTAAGTAAAAATAGTTTCATACATATATTTTTAAGAATATAGATATTTGAAGCATCTTTTTCAAGCAGTATAGAGGTATGTTCGGCGAAAGTTGCATAGTGGCAAACAACCGATTACAGTCCAGGATCAATGCTATGGCTAATGATGTTGCATATATATACATGTGCGCGGCACCGCCGACTTGAGTTTTGGTGTATCGGGGTGTACAGTTAAAGCAGGTCAAGCAGGTGTTCGGAAATACGCGCTCGTGAGCAAGCATACACGCACGTTCCACAAATTACGTTTCTTTCTTCTTTTTCTCTTTCGGACAAAAACCTCGTACCGAAACTGTCCTTCATTCGAAATAATAGACAAGTTAAACGGTGATTGATTCATCGGTTTGACTCTTTTTAGTAATTAATTGTTTAAATGCCGAATAACATATCTTTTATTCACTTCCACACGAGTTAAATTAGAGATGATTTGTGCGCGTAGAATGAGAAAATTAGCATGAGTAAATTGTAAAATTTTCAGCCGACAAAATTAGTTGAATTGAAGTAGGACATTATCTAAATCATTAAAAAAAAGTGTCTCGCTCAAAAGTAGGACCAAAAAATATTCTAAAAATTCCATAGATCTATTCTAATCGCTGGGCGGAGATGACGATAAGTCATACCATGATGTAGGTCCCTAAAACGCATTCTTTGTATTTACTTGAATTTTGTCTTTTTTTTAGCGAAAGGCGGCAGATAGCGCCAAGCTTTGTACTTACAATCGCTCCAGTGTCGGCTCTCTTTCTGAAATCCTCAACGATGTAATGCACTAATCGACTGTCGTTAAAAAATATTATCTCTCCGTCCGAAGTCTGTGTCATTTTGCGCAGTCAACGTTTCCATGGTTTATATTGTGTTTCTTCAGATCTATACAGAATTTTCGAGAACAAATTTATCCACCGCAAGAGAGAGAGAGAGAGAGAGAGTGGCTTTAATCCATTTACACCGTCATCGATCCACTCCAATTAATTACAGAGACAAGCAAATGCTCACGCGATAGGCGCGCGCGCGCCGCATGGATGTCGTGGAGAGTTACCCTATATGTACTCTGAGCGTCTCAGCGCTAGTAATTCGAACTTAATATAATGCGGTTGCCCGCGTTCCCCTCTATACCATTAAAAACACCAGTGGTTGCTTTTTTTTTACGACCTTTTGTCCCCCCCGTAGAAATTGAAAAGTGAATTGGCCAGATTGCCTATATGCTATATCGTGTATAACGTCGTGCACGAGTATATGTATATAGACACAAGTAAGTAGAAGTTGTATACATATAGCGAGACGACACTTTCATTCGCGCACATGCACATAGCTCTTCGATTTTGGAAATCCGCATACATTCGTACATGTCAATCGAGCGATTTAAATATTGAATTACCCTATCTGCACATTAAGGAAAATAATTTTCAGACGTTCGTATATATTATATATATGGTCCTATAAATTCAGTGTATCGATTATTTTGAAATTAATTAAACATTCAAAGTTTGGATGAAGTTGAACATGATAATATAGGTGAAAAACGATTCACTATGATTGACGACTTATTTTTTTTCAACTAACACGAGAGCCATATACGATCAAAACATTGAATATATGCATCGATTGAAAAGCCATATACAGCGACTTAAATATCCATTCAAAATTCCACAAGACGCTCAAGATCGCGCTCTCTAAATCCACACGCTATATATGTATATAACGCTGCTATAACATTATTCTCATCTCAAACTTTCACCTATACACACATTATAAGATTCTAATATATATTAGTGCCGAATCTTGGGGAAGTCGGTGACTACACTCGATGCGTGCGTCGGAGCATCGGTAAGTTTCACGAATACTGGCGCGTACACATGTATCGCGTACACATAATAGCGCAGCGCACACGGAATCAACTGCGACTGCACGCTTGGGATATACATACACATTATACAGTTGTATTATACATTGTACGAGAAGGTGTGGTGTACAGGCGGCGCGTGTGCGTCAGCCAGACAATGCTAACGCCGCTGTTACGCAAGACTGCCCCCTGAGAAAGTGTTACATCCAAACGCTCGCCGCGCAGACGGCACTCGCCTCGGTCAATAAGGAGAGGGAACTCTGCGCCTGTGTGTGTGTGTGTGTGTGTGTGCGTGTCTTTGCACCAGGGTCAGCCTGCATCTCTTTCGCAATGGGAAAACCCGGACGCCTTGGGTTCCCGATGTTGTTTTTTGGAGGGGATTTTACCGTTATTTACAGTTCTTATGGTGTTTCAGCGATTGGGAGGCGAGCGGAACATCAAAGTCCGATTATACACGATAGATCGTTGTGCGCGAATTGCGGGTGGGAGGGGCCATTGTAAGGCGGAAGAATACGATATCCTTGAGCTGCAGTTGAAATGAATGAAACTCAGTCAGGCGTGTGTGTGTTATGGTGGGACTTTTTACGCAAAGCCCTTTCATGCTCTACTATGCCTTATATAGCGCTATATAAAATGCAAAACAGATTATGAAATTTCTTTGTTTTACTTTGTTTTTTTTTTTCAAATGTGTAACACTGGTGAAGTTCACTGACTAGTCTTCTACCTCAATTGCATTTGTTAGTAGGAGCCAAACCTCAGATAAGATAATGTCTAGAATTAATATATAATAAGCTATTGGTGTGTACATTGAAATGAAAACAAGAGAGTTTAGAATTGAGTAGGAAAGGTGTTATATAATTGATTTGTTTTTCAGAGTATCAACTACCGATATTCTTGTTCATCACGCATAATTTTTTGGACTCTTTATCATCATTTTAAGCTTATATAATTCATAGAATGAATATAATTAATCGGAGATATCAATAATTTTATTTAATATTTTATGCCCTAAGATTTCCCTCCTTTTGAAACATATAATGTATTTATCGACTATTTATTCAGAATTTAGAAGTGCGCTCCCAGTTTCTATAACAAACTTTTCCCCAGACTGCTAATATAGATAATAACTGTATTAGTGCATTCATATTTTACACGTTTTTCATTATTTAAATAATTTGCTTGACTCACTTGTTTCATATTATCACCTTTCAGCAAAGTGTTCCAGTGCGAATCCATTACTGATTAGATAAAAGATAAGAACTTGTTGATTTGTAAAACGCATTGTTTTTTAACGAAGGTCGCGAGGTTGAATCTATATTTATTTTGTGAATTACATTGTCGAGTAATCTAATGTTATATGCGCTTATTGACCAAATATTGTTAATCTTTATTACCGATAAGAGTTTTATCAATTTTTTGCATTTTTTTACGGTTTTATTTCTCCCTCAGACAGTCCTAAAGGAAGTCGCACTTCAGTTTTAAACTATCTTGTTTCGCGCTACTAAGCAAGATAAAAGGCTCGATGAAGTGCAAGCTCCTCGATGAATCCATCGACACTATAGAGAGTTTTTTGTCCGAATTTTATAGATTGTATAAAGTGAAAAACTGAAGTATTTCTAGATCGATACAATTATATTCTTACAGACTTTAAGAAACTTACAAATAGGTGCAATCAAAATTTGACTTGCTTTGCACGAGGAGATTATGCGACTATAATAATAATAATAATAATCATATGGGTGGAGTTAAAGGATAAGAAAATCCAATATTCAAAGTATTGAAATAGTGTAGAAGAGTTGTCTGACCATTTCTCCTGTTTCTACTTTCCAAGAAAGTGCACATTTACCGTTCATAGCTATATACACTTAATCTTAAAATTTAAATGTGTTTATTTTAAATATCTCTTTAAGCCAATGTTTATATATAGTTCCCCATCGAGAATATAACCAAGAGATAAGCTGAATCGAAACAAAACAAAATTTAATCAGAATAATAAAAAGTGGACTGATAAAAATAATATTTGAAGTTTAATGTTACTACGTTTTTTAAATACATTTATAAACTTCTACATAACTATAATAAAATGCGCTGACCAATTATAATCGCTGATAAAAAAAATATTTTAATTTCAAATAATGTATATATGCTATAATTAGAAAACCGGCGAATGTACGAATCTTGCAGTGACATTTAAAAATTGTATATGTATATATATGTATAGCATAAACCGGATGCAAAAGCGAGCCAATTCGATTAAGCACCACTCAACGAGAGAGCCTCCTTTCCATCCCTTCAACTTCAAAAGAAAAGGGAAGAATGGAATAGAAAAGGCCGAAGCAGCGCACACACACGCTTCTCCCGCCTTCTATAAACCGGAAAGACGTGCACTCCCCCTTACAAGCTCAAAGCTAAAGCGCGGGAGTAGGTGCGGGAGGAAGGTGCGCGCAGGGGTGCGCAGAAACGCTTCCGCGCACACCCTCTCAGTCCACGTGTGTGTCTCCGTGTGTCTCTATACATGTGTATCGTTGGTACTATCGCGGCGAGGATGCTTAATAAAGGTGCTAACTCCAGTGCTAAATGCATTGGAGATAGTATATATATATACCTTTTTGAAGCGCGCACCCGAGATAGTATGTACCTTTTTCAACCCTCCCGTCGAGACACTATACCTTTTTCTACCCAACCGTCGATGTATATATGTACACACACACGCACACACACACACCTCCCGGAGCAGTAGCAGCAGAGACCGGCGTATACCACTGGCAAGCCTTATCAGCTTTATAAGTATATACGTATATACGCGAGACTCACGGGTCTCGTACAGTCTACACACACGTATATGCATGGTCGTAGTTATACGCGCACTCGTGTGTAATATGCCCCTCCAGAGCTTACCGCCAGCCAGTCCGGCACGCGGCAAAGGAAGGCAGGAGAGAGAGAGAGAGAGAGAGAGAGAGAAAGGACCGAGCTCGCGAGCCATAGTATAGAGTAAAGAGCCAGAGGGAGACAGAAAACTGCGCAGCGGCGAGTCCGTGCGGTTGTGACGGCATCGGCAGCAGCAGCCAGCCGCACATCGGCAGTATTGAACCGGCCTCTCGCCAGGCAACACCGTATACATTCCCTACACGGCCATTCCGCGCAAACGTGCGCCCGCACCTTGCCTTCTTATATACTACCGTACGTGTATATATGTGTACATACACCCGTGGCGCCGCGATAACGCGACAGACGGACTGACACGCGCACGTGTTAATGTTTCCATTTTATTATTTCGGAGCAGATATATATATATATATATATATATATACAGTACCCTCGTTCTAAGTTTATAGCCTGCACCCTCGAGAAGGGGTAGGGTTAACTGTGGATTTCTAGGAAAGAGAGAGGGAGATTACGTGCATGCAGTGCGAAGAAAAAGAACGAGTGCGTAATACGGATCGATCGTTGCGGGAGAAGAAGAAAAAAAAGTGCTGTGTTTCGTCCGTCGTATATATGTATATAGGAGCGACCGAAGATACGTCCAGTCGTTCTAAGCTGATATATATATATTGAGCGGCGAAACGATGAATCGATAGGGTTGTGTTGTTTATCGTCAGTTTTAGCAGCGGGAGAGATATTCGTTTCGTTGTTCGTTATAAGTATATATCGCCCTAAGTGTTATGTTTTATCGTTCCTGCAACGGAGAGTCTGAAAATTCATTCCATAATTAAAGTACCTAATCATCCCAGTTCCAAAACTAAAAAAGGAAGAAGGGATATCGAGATACAGTTAGCGATGTTATAGCTCGCTCGCCAATATGGGATTAACGCTACATCTTCCTATGCGATTGTAAACATTTATATTACATATATCGATATAAGAAGAGCGAAGCTTATACACATGCATCAGCTTATCGGTGCAAGTTGCAAACCTCTGCGCAATATACCGCGAAGAAGTCGATCGACCAAGTGGTAGCGATAATGTCCAGGGCCGCGGGGTCGAATGATTCACGCATCTGGCCGAGCTCGTCGTCGTCTTCGGCCAAGGGCTCGAGATCCGAATCCGATAGCCGCGGCTGCCAAGGGTGCCGCTCGTGATCGCCACCGGCAACGGCAACATGTCGCGGAACAGCAGCGGCAGCAGCGCCGGCAGTCCTCGGACCGGCGGCGGCGGCGGCGGCGGCGGCGGCGCTGCCCTACCACGTGGCGGTCAGCAGATGCGCGACCGGGTCAGCTTCTTCGAGCAGTTCTCCAGCTCGTCGGCCCATCAGAATCGATCGTCCAGCAGCGAGGATCTCGTCGAGGAGTCGGGAGTCACGAGGAGGTCCTCCTCACGAGCCAGCAACTCCTCCTACGAGGAGAGCTACGAGAGATTGGTGGAGGAGGGCGAGTACAATGGATCGAAGCTCGTCAAGTTCGAGAAGATCACGGTTAAGAAGAGCGTGAGGGAGGTGTCCGCATCCGCGTTGAGGTGTGTGTGCGTGTGCCTGTGTGTCCGCCTCTGTGTGTATGCCTCTGCGATTTCTCGGGGGAGGCTATACCGGCGATCTCTTCCTTTTTTTTCGGTTGGATTGATTTTTCTTTGGGTAGATGCCACCTATAGTTTCGTCTCGGAATGATTTTGTGAATTCAGAAGTATATATATACCATTTAAGATTTGCGAGAGAGAATAACTGCATTTATTATGGAGGATAATACTGAATTGAAAATGTAACTTTTTTTAATCTCTTTAGATCATTTAGCATTGTGAAAAAGTTCTAATACCATAGTTGGCAACCTAGAATCTTTAATGCAAATTAATTTGTTCGGTTAACTATATTCATCATTTATTCTAGTCACGTATCCAACATTTTTAATGTATTTCCGATTACGATTAATCTAAGCATAATCGTTAGCGGCGTAGTCAAGTAATCACATTAAAATCTCAAGTCAGGTAATTCTCCCAAAGATCGATCCAAGCGAAAATATCGTTATTAAAATAAAGCAAAAACCACGATGATAAATTGGGGAATATTTGGATGCAGCTCAACACTGACCGGCAACAACGGAACGTCGCGTCAGGTGATCCAAGGTCAGATACTGACCGAGGCCAGTCGGACGCCCAGCGAGGAGCAAGCACTCGAGGATTCGGCGTATCAGAGTCACAGTCACGGTATGCAGGGTAGCAAGTCGAGTTCCGTCGCGTCATTCGCGAAATTCCCCTCGGAGGAGTGTTTGACGCATCAGCATAGGCGGGCCTCGACCTCGAGATCGGCCAGTCCCATGGAGGACAAATCGGCCGGCGAATGGTACACCGAGTATCGGAATCAGAGCTTCCACAATGCCGGTGGCAAAATCGAGTATGTGCGTAGCAAGAGTCAATTTGACGCCCACATTGCGGAAATCAAAGGTAGATACACGACTCTGATTGATTGCCATATTTATTTTATGTATATAATCATGTTTTTCGAGATGAGATAAGAGAGGAATATACATGGAGTATATTGGTATATAAAAGGAAACTTTTTCGAGGTGTATATATACGCCAACCAGAATCAATTAAATTTCTTTTGTGCGTAGTCTATTTAATTATAAAGAAGATGAATTGGATTGTACATCTACTTTACAAGAATATTTGAGCATTCAACACTTCAACTTTAGTAAATTCATATGATGGGTTCGTTAATTAAGAAACATGTTTGAAAACATTAATCTTTTGCTGATTGTAAAAATACTAAAAAAAAAACAGACTTGATTAAAGGTTGCTTCATAGTAGCAATCTTATCGTTACATGTTAATTTTGCTCGCATTAGTTTATTATCAAGGCATAAAAAAATTTCGAAAGCTCGTGTAAATTGGATGGATCTCGATATAATTTCATATTGCATTTATCCGCAAGTAGGAAAGTTCGATGCTTACGCTAAAAGAAATCGCGCTAGCTTATCTAAGTAGACCGACAAAGAGCATAATCGATGTTTTTATTTACAAAAGCCTAAAATATGAACGGTATAATTGAGATAATAAGTGACATGTGCGTTTGCAAACAAAGGTCAAAGCCTAACATAAAGATACGTTTCTTTCTGAAGTAATTGTACGAGGCTGTAAACAGCCCCTGCAAAATAACTTGCGATAAATCGAAAGTATAAACTTTCTTTTATATTTATAAAGTATTATAGATTTCTCAAAATTTCAGAAATTTTTAAGATCATAAATGGGTTTCTTTAATACTTATAGTTTCATTATTTTATATTGCCCTTAATATGGTAAAGCATTAAATGATGATCGATAAAAAATGTATTACTTGAATAGAAGACTACGAAGTAGAAAGTTCAAACGAAGAATATACAAAGACAATACAAAGTCATGTTAATTGGCAGGGATAACGTTATATATCCCGATCACGGTGGTTCAAGGCTAACTTCGCAGCTGCCTCCGTTCGTTGCACCGAATTTCTTACACGTTTTTTTTCTCTCCTCCGACATCCGACCATAATTTTGGTTTCGCTAGTGACTTTTATTCTCTTCGTTCTCCCCTTCTGCCGCCCTTTTTATAGTTTCCTGAAGCCTTTTTCTTTTAGTCAAAGAAGTCTCAGTACTATTGAACTTATTTTATATTAGATATAATTATTGTTTCAGATAGATTCCTTAAATAATACAAATAGTATTGACTATTTCCTTTTTCCTGCTTCTACAGAATAAATAGTATTAATAATAAAAAAGTCTAAATGATAATTTGAAAGTAGGTATTATTCAAAATATCTTAGAACTCATATTCTTTAAGAATCTAATTTATCGGGACAAGGTTGTATCTCTGACATTCCACGCGCAGCTAATAATCATAAACACGTTTTTTCTGACAATTTTATTATTATAATTTCGGGTAAAATGTTCATAAAATGCTTACTTGAAGGCTGCGAGGTATAAGCTTGATAAACACAAGAAACTATTATGACATTTTATTGATAAGTACAACAACAAAGTTTATAGAGTAGAAGCTCAATGTAATAAAACAGATAAATCTGTCATTGTTTGTATATACTTAGCCTGATTTGATAAAAGATTTTTTATTTATTACCTAAACATAACTTTAATATTAGACGTGTAACAATTATTCAGGCCAACAAAATAAGACCAACTTTTTCATTAACGATTGTGCGTCATAATAAACAAGAAAAATCGAGCTGTACAATTTACCTTCGACTAATATTATAATTTCGGGATATCATTTTGAAATTGAAAACGTTCATTGCAAAGAATGAAGTCTATTTCAAGATTTTATCGTCCAAACTTAATAGAATATTAGGTCCAAATTTGTAATTAAAATCATCACTGCCATGTTGTTGCAAGACAACGGAAATAAACACATCACTTACTAATTCCTCCTAATTATACGTAAGACACGTATCTCTTTAACCAAGTCCAATAACAGCCAGTATAATAGAAATTCCAATGCTTATTGCCTTATCTCCAGCTACGATTAGCCGAATTTTCGTAAGCATCTACTACCAATTGACGATAGATTCTTGTAGAACCAACTTGATCGTCTATTCGCTCATTTCTCCAATTATAGCTTCAGTTATTCGTTTTTATTGATCGTTTGTACTATAGGGCTGCTTATGCGATAAGCTGTTTACTCCGTCGATTAAGCGACTAGTACACAGAGAGAAAGAGAGACGCAGACCGGTACCATTCTGGATAAAAGCGTTAATGTTAAGCAAATTGAACCATCAGACGGTCGCTGCAGTGTCTGACGTGTTAATGGCCTCCTACTCTCTACATCTTTCTCTTTCTCCCTCTTGTTCCTTCCATGCTTCTTATTCGTGGGTAGATATATATATATATGTGATAGGCGCGCAAGGAACGAACTCGCGCGCAAGTGGCGATTTACAGGGAGATAATCGCTAACGGCTTGCATATACATGTAGCTCCCCATGGGCCCTCCCAGTGCGCATGCTTCGATCGATAAATCCTCGACCTTCGATATAGAGGCGTCACACAGTCCTGCACGGCTGTGCGTGTGTGTGAACGTTTTATGGTTGCAACATATCAGGCTAAGTCCAACGTTAGCGTTTATTTCTGACCATAGCTTCGTGACTTTCTCTTTCTGTGGACGATGTAAAATGCGAGAGTGCGGGTGCAGCCGAGTTGTGTCCATGCCGTCGAGGGGCTTGATTTATTATTAATAAGAGAACTGCTTGCCGAGTGCGTATATAAACTGATAAATCAGGCATCTCGAGTTGGACGTCGAATGCGTCGAGCGTATAACTCACGGTGTTGTTGCGTAACGGGTTGAACGTTATAAGTAGTCTGCCGAGACAAATTGCTTATCAAGATGAAACGTGCAGATGGTAAAAGCTTTTCCACTTTGGTTTTAGCGATGAAAATTATGGGTCCTTTGTTTCACGGGTGTCCTATACACGTACACAACAGGCGATCGATATATTAGATTTAATGGATTCCGCAAGGCGTTGAAAATGATAATGTGAAAAATTATAAATGGACGAAGGAGCAATTAATGATTAGCATACAAATGTTGGTGATTATCTTGTATTCTATAGTACCTAGTTAAAAGAAAAATTCCTCTCAAGACAAACTGCAAGATAGAAGCTAGATGCATTTGTCAAAACGCGAAAGAATTATTGATTTGAGATGAGAAACTGGTAGAAAAAATATATATAATGAATGGCATAAGAACAGTGAGTTTCTAACGTGAATTTCATTTGATAAGTATACGTAGTAAAAAAGAGATTCGTTTTATGAATGAAAATATAGACATAAAGTGTATACATACATATATGTTTAAAATGAAATAAAGACGTTCTTCATAGAATCAACCTTCATGCTACGTTTTATATATCCTGCTTGGCTACATGCAGTTATATATTTTTATTATCACGCATTATTATTTTTCATTAACTAATTCTTGTAATTAATTGTACTTTTATATTGCCTTTAAACATTCCAAGTCAAATGTTGAGTAAAATTTCAATTGGGCATACATTTCACAAATTAATATCATGTCTTGATCAATTATTTAGCGATAATCTAATTAGCATCTTATAGATTGGGTAACAGGTCAATTCCCTTCCCGATCAAGCGAGAATATCGTTTCGTAAACAATTTAAAAGAGAAGGAAAAAGACAAAGAGCGCTCACACGGTGGCCTACTTCTCCCATTGGAACCGCAGCTGCGGGAATTGGGCAAATGCGTAATAGAGGATCAACAGCGGAGGGGGAAATTTAAAAGACGCGCGGCGGGGAAAATAGGGATCGTGTATAATACGGCAGTGATACTTTGGGTTATACATGGCTTTGTCGCAAGAGGGGAACAAAGATGAAGCGCGACCATTTTACGGAATATATAGCGATGATAAGTGAAACATATACACGCCGAGAGCAATCGATAATTTGATATTGGCATCGGCTGTGAGAATTGCGTATATATATATACAGAATAGTTGTCGCCGACCTGACCACTGCAATTCGAGAGATGTTACGAAAGACAATCAAATCTGTGGGGAAAATTCAGTATCGAGAAGAATCGTATTCACGTGTAGTATACGAATAGTTTGGTTGCGCAATGGCTTCGTATTAAACGCGCACGGAAGTGGAATTATTAGATGTGACAATAACAGGTTTTTTTTTCTTTTAACAAAATGTAGTTTTACTGGCTTGCAACATACCAAGCAACGTTTCGTAGTCTAAGGGTTTCTACCATGTATTCGTCCGTTATAAAGCTTGAAATTACTAAATATCTTGGACATTTAAAATAAATAATCTTCTAGGGAAATATCGAATAGTATAACTACCCTTATTTTGCGTGGTAATTATCTTCAAATAATAATAATAATGGTTATAAATGAGAGTAAAGCAATCGATCTTATTGATTATAGAGTTATTAAATTTTACAGCTACATATATTATGTTGTTACGTTCAACTGGTACACATGTTTTAGTATGATAGTAAAAATTTCATGTCGAATGACTTTAAAAACTTAACTTCACTTATATACACATTTTCTTTGCGCTTTTACAAGAGAAAAAGACGAGTAAAAATATGCATTAAATTTCTTTATAAACCTACGGCATTGAAGACCAATATGATAAAATTAAAATTTTTAAAGAGTGCAGTTGTGAAAAATAAAAATAATATGTCCAACATAAATTGAAAATGTCAATTATGCGCAACATTTAGAATATTTTCACTAATATTGGAATTCATTATTGACATTAACTGTAATGAATTTAATATAATTTATTTCAATTTTTATTTATGTTATTTTAATCTGTCCTCGAAATTATTTTGCAGAATTTATTTTATGATAATTAAGGATCTTTATATATTATTCCTTATACCTTTCACTATCATTCTATTTCCACAATATTATTCATACTTTTGCGCGTGACCCGATCCATCTAGAATCTAGTTTTTTCTTAAACGGCAATAAAGCATCTCTTCAATCACCATAAATCCAGATATTTAAAGCTTTCGCTAAAAAAAAAAGAAGACAGAGAGAACCTATGAAGCGCGGTGAGATAATCGCATAGTCTATTCTCGCTTTTCCAATTAGAGGCACGCACACATAGCACCAGTAGCAGCAGCAGCAGCAGCAGCAGCAGGAGTAGTTGTAGAATAGTAGGGCGGCAGTTTGGAGGGCCTCGTATATATGCGGTTTTGCATGCCTCGCGTCTCTCTCTCGAAATCCATGTTATGTCAGGCACGTCTCGCACATATATATGTGCGCGTGTCGGTGTGCGTGCGTGTGTACAAGCTTTTCCAAGGGTCTACCCGCGTGATGCCGAAACACATGCGATCTTCACCTCCGCATCTCATCGCGAGCTTCTCTCGCAACGCCAATTAGCGAGTAATTACGAAACAATTTCGCGTATATACGAATACATAGCGTCTCGAGCTTGTGCACATGAGTTTACGTATTATAGACGGAGCGATAGATATAATGCGAGGCGACAGTCTGTGTGTTAGGGGACTTTCTACTTGCGATGCGGGACTGTGCAGAGGAAAAAATGCGACTATTCGAGACATTTTCGTCGACTTTTTGCGTTCAAGGACTTTGGTACACGGAATAATGGTATATATATAGAGTAGCGGTTTGAGACGCATGCGTGAGTATACGTATAGTCTCGATGTTAAGGTTACCGGAAGCTGAGATCGTTTCATGTGGTGTGTGCAACGTGGGCAGAAATTGGATTAAATTTTGTTTAGCTTTTGAGCTGTGCTTGAAATACCTGTTCAATATCAATACCATATGATTTAATCTGCAGGCGCAACATCTATAATCATGCTTGCTTGAATATTTAATTGATGTTACAGAGTCGTAATTCTAATATTTTTACAATTTTTCAATTTCAAGATTCACAGTCTTTTTGAATTTATGAAGCTGTAAGCTATTATGCAAAGTGCGTCTAATCTTTATTGAGGCGTGAGAAAACGAAAGTGGCCATGATGGAGTCCTTACATTAATTTCGAGTCATCAATGTGAAACTATACTTTCATAATATCCACTTATCCCTAGTTCAACGATCAATTATTAACAAAAATTAATTAATAATATAATAAATCTCAAACTGATAAATCGAGTAATAGAAATAATTGAATTTATAATTTAAAACTATTAATATATCTCTGTACTTTATATTACATTATTTTCTTTTTAATTAAAAACATTATTAAAGTGCATGAGAGGGTGTGGATAGAATTATCTGACATAATAACTGATAATGCCTGGGTATTAGCGATGTATATTAAACTGAATTTGTTAATTTTAAACCTCAATTAAATTGTCCTCAACGACAATATGAGTATATGGGAGCATGTAACTTTTTCAGGAAAAAGCGTAGGTACAGCGATTACGAGAAATCGTCGCGTCGCGTTCAGTCAGTTCCGTGTATACACGCCCAAACCATATACTTTTTTCACTCCTACGCAATTCTTCCTTCGTGTCGCACAGTCAAGATTCGTCGAGACGATTTCGCCCGACTCTGGTAATTAATACGTCTGGACATAAGGAGGACGGGGCAAGGTCGCGCCAACGACAGAAACTCTATACCCAAGCCGGCTATATCATTTATCTGAATTCAATCTCTGGCGAGTTGTGCGAATGGGATGAGCAGCTCGCGAAATATCGATCATAGAAAAAGCGATCGACCGCACCGCTGCATCGCATATTCTTCCAGTATGTAGAGTGGTACATAATACGGTATATAGGAAGATTTGTATATAGAACCGCCGCGTGCATGTGTGTGTGTGTGTGTGTGTGTGTGTGTGTGTGGCACATCGAGCGCAGCTTATAGCTCGCGTTCGCGGATTATCTTTCTTACGCGTGCGACCCACTTTTTACGGGGCAACAGTATTATTGTCGAGCTCGACGCGCGCATGTATGCGTTTATACGTCGCAGGTCAGCTGTAAATGTGCGTATGCGAGACAGTTTGACGCAAAGCTTTATGTGCGCTTTTGGCGCGAGGTGAAAATTAAAAATTCAACGATTCCGAGAACTTTGCGCATTGATGTTTCTACATATCAAACGGGTTTATACGTTTTTTATGCGTTCGGTACATATATATATATGTAAGAGGAGAGTTTGTCTTATATATAATATATTCGAAATAAGAAGCGATTTATGTAAGCGAGGAAGGCTTTCTGGCTATGACCAATTTTGATCGTGCATCAAACTATGGGAATTACGGACGTACTCCCGCACATTATTGTATTGGTGCGCTTTTCTATAGAGAAATTATAATTCGTTTCAAGACAAACGTGCATAAATTGTTAATTTCTAACTTTGTTGCACGGAATTGCAATGAAATTAAATATGCATTATAAATATCTCTCGAATTGCGGAACATTTATACGCTTTAATATTCGCGTGGAGATGACAGGGAAACATTGCGAATGCATTTTGCATTCCTCGTTATACGACTTCGACAAATTTTAGCACACGCGGCGTATATGCGATTATGAGCAAAGTATAAGACTGTCGGTGAAATTGAAATTTTCATTCGCACAATTCTACAATAAGTTTCAAAACAAAATTCAATATCTTTGCGTGTTTCATTATTATTACGTGACATTTAGGTTGACAACGAAATAAGTTTACACATACTCATAACATTCATAATTATTATTTAACGAATTCTTAACTCTGATGTTTCGGTTAAAAAAGCTGAATTGCCAAATTATTCACAAAGTTTATTGAACACCAACGCTATACGAATAACGCGTTATAATTTAAACTTCATTCACCAGATCCATTATAAAACCGAAAATGATCCAAGACCCGGAATATTTTTCTCGACCCCGACCCTCAATCGACGAAATCGACTCATATATATAGCAATTTCAAGCAAACAAGGAAAAACTACGATTATTTCCGGAGAGCGCAGAGATCGAGTATCGGGTATGTAGAGGCGTCTACAATGACTCTCCCAGCTGCTAAACTCACCTGTAAAAATGCTCGGTGCGCGCACGCATGCGATGGAGGACAAGAAGACGCGAGAAGGTCGCAGAAGATACAATGTTCGCGTACACGCGTGTATATATGTCCGAGAATATACACTTGGAAATCCTGGCGCTTATTATGTAAGTCAAGAGCAGTGCAGAACTGCGGATGTACCAGACGAGCGAGAGAAAGAGAGGGAGTTAAGCGCCGCAGTACGGATCGACATCTTAGTCCCGATCCGTTTCGCCGGCCCGTCTCTCTCTCTCTCTCTCTCACTCTTGAGTAGCTGCGTTGTCGCCGTCGCTGACCTCATCCTCAAGAACTTGTCCCACTTCTCTCCTTGTGTGCGTGTATGTCTCTCTCTGTCTCTCTCTCTCTCTCTCTCCTCCTACAAACCCAACGAGAAGATCAGAGCGCGCGCGCACTTTACTTCACAGCAGAGAGATGCCCAGACTCTATATATACATATATATAGTATTACCTCTCCAGCGGTTCTGCCTCTTGTCTTTAGCGGTATATTTTTTTCTTTTCTTTTTACCGACTTCTGTCCGGCGAGGAAACACGAAGGATCTGCTCGATCTTTCTCTTATGCGGTCGTGCGATGCCAGAGGCGCTTACTGCGTATCGTTAATCTCACTTGCCCAGGAGTATAACTATATAGTTATTGATGCGGCTTATGGGTTTTTCGTCCGCTCGCGTGTGGTTTTTGGTTTTAGCGATATAAATATACAAATCGGTCCTTTTTGCGCGTGGTTATATTGCACCTCGCACATTTATACATCCCCATATGCACGCATATGATATGTGATACAGTTGTTATCGATTAAGATTTAGAGAGTTGAATTGTTATACCGCCGGTATTTTAAATAAAGTTAGGAAATCCGCATTACTGCCAGTAGCGATGTAAAGTAATTGTCGATTATTGCTTAACACAAAAAAAATGATTATTATAAGGTATGCTAATTCTATAGTAATAGAAAGATATAAAGACGTATAATATGAGAAATGTACTATATTTTATTAACGCTACGAGTCTGTTACCTGGTTATACACTGAAATATTTAGAATAAATCATTTTTCGTCGTATACATAACAGCTGCTAAATGTCCGCCTCATATAAAATGATCCCTATACATATAAATAGTAAACTATAAATATAATTCAGTCGTCAGTATTTTATTATAAATTATATATATTCATTCAAATGTATACTTTAGAGAAGTTTTTAAAAAAGAGATGCACATTTATTAAGTGGCAGTTAAAGCATCAAACGAAGTGCTAAAAGCTAAGTTAATACACTTTTCATAAATCGACCAGTATTTTTGGTTTCACTCGTCACTTAATGATTTCTATATAATGTAGCGCGAACACACAGGCTTTTATCAGTATATATCCAAGTCCCATATCCGTTACGCCGCGCGACGATATATAAGTAAAGTAGAAAATCTGGAGAAACTCGCCTCGTAAACTCTAAAAATACTGGTTTAACAACGGAGGGGACGCGAGAACATATATATGTATATATATACGAAGAACAGGCGGCTTGCAGCGCTTCGAGAACCGCTTCGAGCTGGAGAAAAATCAACTGCGCTTCATCTCGTACTCTCACAGCTTATCTCATTTGCCGCTGCTGCTGCATGTATCAGATCTCGCGCACTAATCTGTTAACACGCATATTACGCGCGCGGGAGCAGAGCCGCTAATTAATGTATGTACTTGTCGTTTGCGGCGATTCTCGTGTGCACCTCGTGACTCTCTGCGCGTCTCTTGAAATGTCCCGATGTGCTAAATGTTTCATTTATATTCGTCGCGGTACACGTTGTATCCAACTCTTATATGTGTGAATTCAAGTTTATAGTATTAATTATCAAAACAGGAATAATGACTTTATATCATAGTAATGAATTATATCATAGTAATGTTATAAATTACTTGATATTGTTATGTATGTATGTATAAGTCTTTTTTCAGATTTCAGATACTAATAATTATTAATACATTTAGCGTGGCCTTATGCTCATGAATAATACATATTAAGACGCTTCCTTATATTCTAAACATGCAATTTTCATCAACCAATCGATATATAATACATACTTGCGTAAGGTACACGAGCTCGTCCTCTTCCATTACACAATCCAATCGAGAGAATCACCTCTTGATTCATCGATAATGAAAAATTTAACGTTCACAAATCACTTCCTTATGCGCAACGTCGCAAGCCGTTGTCGCTCAGAGTTTAAAAAAGAAAAATAATAAGGAACAAAATCACAAATGGATTTAAAAAGCCGAGGGAAAGCGCAAGTTTAATTGAAAAAAAAAAAAAACAAAAAAAAATACATTCAAACGATTCCGAAAATAAAGTTCTCGAAGCGCAGTAAAATAGTTGGCGCGAATCCGCGCCCAATATACGTATATATAGATGAGTTAAGAGCGTTCTCGTATACGAAACAAGTTGGCGAATTCCAAGGGCGCGCGCTTCGTTCCCAACCCCCGTCCCCCTTCCGCCCCATGGGGGAAAGTTTACGCGAGCACTAATACACGGCCGAGGGAGCGCGCGAAATAAAAAGATCCGCGCGCACGATACAAGTTGCACGGGCGCGGCTGCTGCTCTTCGGTTCAGTGTATAGAAAAAGAAAAGAAGAAGAAGAGGAAGGAGAAGAAGGAGAAGGAAAAAAGAGCACGTATAGGACGAAGCGCTCGGGGCTTTGGGAGGGCTCCTGCAACGTATACAGCGATGCACAAATTCTTGGGTTCGCTAAAGCTCGCGAGCTTACGAGCTTTGCACCGGGCGGGCCGGAATTTATAAATGGCTCGTATAGTAGTCGCACACGCGACACAGTCTTCTTCCTGGTTTTGTTCCGCCGTGCGCGGTGCGCTTTGCCTATACATATACATACTGCGAGTAGCGGTGGTGTCTATTTAAAAGTTCCCTCTCTCTCTCTCTCTCTCTCTCTGCCTGTACGCGAATGTGCGCCCGACTGTCGGATTCTACGCTAATCGCTTGATATCACGGATCGCGAGTCCTTTGACCTCCATATATGGATGCTATATATATGTATATATATATATCCTGGACGATGATGCGATTGAATACCGACGCGCTCTGCCGAACGATTTTCCTACAGGCATGTAGTATATATCTTACTATACGTTATTCGTTGCTGTTTTGGTTTTGATCGAGGTTTCCAATTTGTTGCCGATGCGGTGTAGAAATATAATGCCGAGTATTGTTTTTTTTATATACATGAGTATCATTAATGTTTCTGATTAAAATTTTATCTTCTTTAAAGTTTTAGTAGATAACGGATTAGAACAATCAAAACAGCTCAAAGTATTCAAATATACTTTTGAAAAATCAGTCGTGGCTTATTAAATTCTTTAATTTTATCTGGTACTACATCATCAAAACTTGAAATTTTTCTTGGTACGTATTGAAGAAATATGTATATTCTTAGAGTTTTCCTTAGTAATAGAAAAAAAATGTTTTGAAATCGGAAAAGTCTCCTCCAAATTTCATTTTACCATAAGCTATAGGTGTTTAAGACTAGCTCCAATCCCAACTGCGCGCCCTTTTCCGTTACCAGCTCGCTGTAGTTGTCATTTTCTTTATATGTGGATATTATTTAGGAAGAGCTTGAGTTATGTAACCCCTGAACTTCTGTATTTTATTTACATAAGTAATTCTCACTGAAATCTATTAAAATAACGCACTTGTTCCAAACACTTATCTTGATAAAATATTCAATTTTGAATACATCTATCAATTTTAAAAGTTTCCTTGCATGTAATGTCTTTCGTTGCTTTCGCATTTATACGATTTTCTCTTTGTATAATCCATTAAAAAAGGTTTATTTGTTCATTGAGTTCTACATTTTCACAAATAAAATTGATTTTAACAAGTTAAAGACTGAACCACTTTGTACGTAGAATTTTCTTGGGCAATTTTTTTTTTGAGTGAAGGGCTTTAACTGTAAATTCGAAATTCATATGAATAACACAAGCACAAGTATCTCGTGCATCTACTTTGGAGTAACACAGTTGGTAGAATGATGAATTTAATAATTATTCACAATATTTTATGGGAATGGAACTGACGGGAACGGAACTAACATTTCAAATTTATTAACAGTTCGTGCAGGTTTTCCAAGAAAGTTACAAACATTATACACTCATTAGCCGAAAATATAATTATTTTTGTACACACATTTATATGTGAGCTCTGGACACATTTGAACAAGTTATGGTAGAATCACCCATATAGCAAATAAACATTTTACGATACTTTATTTGTAAAAGATAATAAATGATAAATAATAAAGTTCGTTTATAAAGCAGCATATATTATTTAGCAAGAGAGATAAAATACAATAAAAAAAGCGACAGAGGTAATGTTTTTAAGAAAGTGCAAATATTGTTCAGAATAAAGTTACGAAAGTTTACTATCGATATCTGTATATACCTGTCCTATCCGTGAATGAATTTCAGATTAAGCGCGGGAATACAACGTTAAAAATAGAAAACGAGACGATCAGCGAATCTTTGAATTTAAATTGCGCAACATATATCGTTTAACTCACATTACAAAAATAACACGCGCGCAACATCCGCGCAGATAAGTGTCAGCCGACAGACGTGCACGCATATAATTCCTGAATCATTTATATATGCAATTCTAATTATTCGCTTCTCTCGCAACCTCAATCGCACTTTGTGAATGTCCATCACTCTTTCATCCATATCACATATCCTCGAGAGTTAATACACCAGATACTCGATTCGATCCTGATATATGTACTGCATTGGTTTGAATCTATCGTCTCTGGTCGTTAGATATATTATCTCACACATATACACGACTCGATACACTGCTCTATAACCGCTTTCTATCCTTCATTACCATGTGCACCTCGTGTGTCTCGTGTGTATAGCGAAACTCAGAAGCAATTTCCCTTCTACGAGTACCCATTTGTTTTACCGTCATCAGCGTAAAAGTTCGATTGCTATTTTTTCTTTCATGGCAGCTCTCACTCCGTCAGCTTTCAATCGAAACGCGAAAAAAGTACAATTGTTAATTAGCCGTAGCTTTCGAGAGGACTAATTTTACGGGTGTCGCTGGAGCGTGAATTAAGTACTGCCAGCGCAGCGGTCAATGTTACAACGCTATACGTGAAAGACTGCTCGGATCGATTGAATAAGAATCCTAGTGCTATGGCTGTTGCTGCAGCGCGCGAATTAGCCACACCTTCAGTTCAGGAAGTGGCGCACCGATATATAGACTAAATCTAAATTGCTTTATTTGTTCATTTTGTGATTGTGCTAATGCGAGAAAAGTTCTTTTTTTTGTAAATGCGCGATACACCAAATTATCTAATAAAATCGAAAAAAAGAGCGTAAACTCCCTAGCTTTTATGTATTAGTTCAAGGTAATACCGTTACAAATGATGTAACGAGATGAAATAAATCGGTTCTTTGCATGCACAATACACGCGATTGTATACTGTTTGTAATTGTTTTTGAAACTCTGGTATTTTAAGCATCGTTAACTACTTCTTTTGTGTATGTGCGTATAATTAAGATGAACCGGTATAAATCATGTCGCTTTAATTACCAAAGTAGTTTCGGTAATTAACTACGTGCCGTACTTTTGAATAGAAGGAAGTTACTTCCTTTTCCCACCTAAAGAACTAAGAGATCTACGCGCGTAAATGTATAAATATATTATTTTTCCTATAATTTCAATTGAAAATGAATGCTTCGCGAGTTTAGCATATTTCTTTTTTTTTTTTTATTTATCAAATATTAAGTCAATGGACAGAACGATTTCGCCACAGTCTATATACACTCTATTTATAGACAGACGAGCTAGGATATATACGAGGACTCGTCAAACATTAAAAGGAGACAACAATTCATTCCACATATATAGCAGTCGTAAAGTATGACACGTACAATTAACTCGGTGTCCCAATTCGGCTATATGCTCACGACACAGAAAGGGCATATATCAGCTGCATAAGCGTCCCTTGGAAAATCGTTTTGCCGCCGCGCAGCTATGACTCCTCCTCCTCCTGCTCCACGATCGGAGCCTGCGGTTACTCCTCTCGTGTGCTCGCGCGTAACTGTCCGCATACAGGACTTATAGGTATATATTCGTATGAAAAATCGAGGAAACTGCCGCGAGCGAGGAGTGCATCGCGTCGACGTCGCCGCCACCGCCGCCGCCGATTCTCATTCATCGCTCACGTATCTCGCACGACATTCCAACTTATATACAATATCGTGACTTTACGAGGCTCTCTCTCGACTCGTACACACGCTCGTCGTCGTCGTGTGGCACCGCCAGCTCCTGCAGTCGCGCAACCCTCCTCCCCCCGCGAACGACCAGAACAAGACAAATATAAAAGAAAGACAGCCATGAAACGGAGAAACGCGAGGCATAAGGGAAAGAAAGGAAATAAAAAGAAAAATAGGGGGAGGGAACCATAAGCACCACGCGATCGTGAATCTTGTGCCCCCCGCGCGCGCTTGTCATTCTCAGCTGTTTCGTTCCACTGCACCGCTTGCGCTCGGCTCCTCTGTATATATAGATATATATGCATGTATCTATTTTTCCCGGATCGTTATACTGGCTCATCCCATGCCACCGAGCTTTATGCTTATTTTCCACTTTTTATTGTTGGGAGGCGATTTTCGTGTATAATACGACTTCAAGAGCCCGGGGACTATTTATTCACTGGGAGGAGGAGCGATCGGCTTATGCTTTATGACTGCGACGGGGAGTTCTGGGGGGAAGATCGTGGAAAATTACTATATATCATATGTATTTATGCAACTATTATACTTAATGGCTCTTTTATTTTTGGCTGCGGCTCAGTTAGCGACTCTACCTATTGTAATAATTGTTTTATTCAATGCGGCCAGATTAAATTAAATAAATCATTTACCAATTGCACCGATTCTGATTTCAAATAATAAATTTTTATAATATACAGCTATACGTCTCTTATTTAAGTACAGAAGTACAGGTTTTAAGAGCTACGTGTATCACCTGCACCGTTATTATATCACTGAATTATGCAGATATATATATAATTGTATCTGTTATGCACGCAGTCTACTTTAATGATAGGATTTATATAAAACAGCGAATGAGATAATTAATTTTCTTGTTTTAATCTAAATTAAGTTCTGGCTCTATACAATTCTCTAATATAGCATTCTCGAATATATTTTTAACTTTTAAAAAGAATATACAAAGCAAAATTTAAGAAACTTTTTAAAATTCAAAACAATAATTTTTCTCAGTATAACTTGCAAGAATGTTTTCAAATCAATTCAGGACTATTTTTACTACAAAAAGACGGATAACGAACATTTTAAAATAAAAATAGATAGTTGAAAAGGCCTTACAGCTTGTTTATGGCATTTCATTGGGAGTGAGTTGATCAAAATGAATTCATTTTTTTATCGAATTTTTTTGATGATCTAAATTCTAGAGATCTGATCTTTAACATGAGTAATATCATTTTTCTTATAGGAATGTTATCCTTCGTATTATTAATATGAGATCAACAATGCGAGTTTATTTATAGTAATGTCCTAACCTTGTAAATATCATTATGTATTTCAGTTTTCTTCATAGAGTAGATTGCAGAAATATAAAAATTTTATTTTACTTTAACCCAAAACAGATAATTTGATTAATGAATAAATTATCATATTCTTGTATTACAATTAAGATTTTACCGAACATCCAGTAGTTAATTTTTAACAGATATCAAATAAAATATAGATAATTATGCTATACAACTGTTTCTATTTTCATAAGATACTAAATATCAAAAGCTACAGATATTTAAAGTTTATTTAGTAAAGTTGTTACATTACAGGTGTACTTTAACATTGCGTGTGGCAAAGAAGTACTATAGAAATGTATATTCTGACATCACGTGCATTTTAATTTGCTGCTTCAGCTCTAACTTGTGAACAAAAAGCTTTTTTTACGTACCTATGCTACCAAAATATAAAACAAACATATTTATGCAAAATCCCATTTAACGGTTACAGTGCGCGTAAGTGCAGAAATCTCAAAAAGTACACTCTGATAAGTTTACTTAGTAAATGCGCGTGTGTTACGAGTATAAATATAAAATAATAGCAACTCTCTTGTCCTACATTACTCTACACATGCTCATCACGAACACTTTCTATTTTTAAGCTTCCAAACAAACGAGTAATCGACTGTCTTTTCTCTTGTCACATATCTTTGAACACGCTTTCTTATTTAACGATTGCGCCCGCGTCTCTTTTTACTTCTTATGATATTCTTTTCTCTGTTTGCACACATTCTTGGCTCCAAGCGCCAGTTCTGTTGTGTATTCACACCATTACGCAACTCCTACGCTGGTCATGAATTTCAATGTATCTTTTATTATCCACACTGCAATAATAAACTAACGTGTTATTTAATTTAGTATTTTATTTTGTCTGGGCTCGTGTTATGTGTGTCTTAAAACAAAATTATTCCATGTGTTTACAGTCCAAATAATTGTCTCCTCATTTGCAAGTAAATTGATCGACAAAAACATGCACATTATTTTTATTGTAAATTACATCATAAGTATAATTATTTTAAAACACATAAAGATGATTTGCTATGGTGAGGGACCAAAAATATCCTCTATGTAAAATATTAGTAGAATCGTGTAAAAATTCTTTATTATATATGCTGCTTTAAGAAAAAATGGCTACAAACTCTTGATTCCTCAAAAAGGAAGTATTGTAATGTGAAAAAATTTCGGTGTGCCTCCGTGGGTATACATATATTTATATTATAATATAAATTTTATTTTATACACGTACTTATATTCCAAAATTTGTAAATAATGATATCCGATGCGAAGATTCGTGATTTAAAAAGAGGCGTTTCTCTTTAACAAGTATATAAAATGCCGAGTAACACTTGTAAGTTCAGGTTAATTCATGTTTATAAAATGATAAATGTATTTCTTCGAAATAATAATAATATCATTACAAAACGTATATATTCCTTTGAAGAATCATTTTAAATAACAATGAACTTTTATTTAACAAATTTTTAAGAAACTCTAATTATGAAGAAATAAAAAATGTCTTTCCCCTTACAGGTATATATATAGAACTAATTTTAGAATTCATACTTGTCGAGTTTTTTTATTACGCAAACAATACCAGGGAAAAGATCAGAGAAGGATTTATCTTTACAACGTATCGCCAAACCATTCGAACAATAACATTCGCAGCAGCGATCATTCGTTTGAACCTTCATTCATGAAAGGCTCCATCTCTCACGTGAATAGCTATATATATGTATCCTGAGCCAGACGTTGCAATTCAAATTCGATCCCACCGCAACATTATCGAGCCGTAATTCAACGCTATAGCATCGACGCACCTCCTCTGCACATATATATATACACGTCTGGTGCAGATCCTCTCCAATGACGCATGCACCTATCCCTTATTAATTTAAGTGTACTTTCTCATTTCTCCTCAACCAATCTCTCTTTCTTCCTCTCTCTCGCACACACAAGCACACTGGCGCACTCATAGAATATTATAGAATTGCGCCGCGCGTCGATAGGCACACTGCAGGTAACCCGATAACTTCTTACGTGAATCGGTTCCAACTGGAGAACCCTCTCGATGCGGTGCGGCACACACACACACACACATGCACACGCCTGCATGTATAGATATAGGTATGCAGGCTATAAGGCAGAGAGCTGCGAGAGGGATTACGGCCAAGCGAGGCCTTACATCGACGACGTTTTCCTACATAAGTATATGCTTTCGCCTCCCTTCTGCAGCAGCGCATAGCAGTCTCAGTTCTGTCCGCACCTCGGACGCGTCGACGCCCTGCCGCCGCCGCCACCGCCGCGAAAAAATGCTCCCTGCAGCCTCGTATCCGAGGCACAATGCTCCTTTTATACTGATTTAATCCGAGATGCGATGGCGATGTTGAGATTCGTATGACCCGACGATACACCGTCGCGGAGTTGCTATGCTGTCTATCGATGCGTGAGTGCGCGAGTGATTCAAGCGGCCCGGAACCGTCACAGAGTAAGTCCTGCTGTCGATATAGACCGGCTCGAGGAGGCAATTTCATTTACTATAAGTTACGTGGAGATGTCGGGAGCGTGAATTACCGAGTAGATAAGTGAAAAGTTCGTTGTGGTGGTTTAGGCATCGGAATGCGTGAAAGATGCACTTCTTATAATGAAATTGCGGGTGTAAATGTAAATGTTGATATAGTTTGCTGATCAATTAAAGGTCCGAACTGATAGTAATTTATGCAGAAGCATACGCATTTTCTTTCTACATAAACATTTATTTATTTAGAACGTTTAAAAAATATTGGACAAAAAATGAAAATCAGTTACATTACACAATTATATGGTGATGGTTTTGACCTTAGATACTTGCTTACAATAATAATTTTAACAAAGCAAAAATAAATAATTACGTATGAATTGCCTCATGTAGGTGTGGTATTTTTACATAATATATATATATATACATACATACATACATACGGTATTTATACAGTCATTCCGTCACTTGTATAGTAAAGATTGATATACTGTGAGAAAAAAGTGCAAGTAGAAGCATAATTAAAGCCAATTAAATCCGATTAAGATATTCAGATAATTTACGCCTACAGTCTTAGAAAATATAATTTTGTGGTCAAGTGATGCAGTATTTATACAAAATATGTCTACGGGGAGACTTTGTTATAAACTATACAAAATTATTGGGTCACTGTAAGCAAAACGTTGAAATAGAGAATGACCTTTCCCTTGTTTTGATTCTCAGTATTGATATTGCAATGTCATTTCTTCACGTATATCGATATGGCAACCAGCTAAAATAGATGACAAATAAAAAAGCTCAGCATAAATATGATTTGCAAGCGCTTATGCATCATAAAATTGGACAGCGACGAAAGCAAAAGTCGCGACACGAGCCTATATGTATATATATATATACATATACAGCGTTTTGCCGAGCAAATATACTCTTGACGTTCAATTCGCGATTTGCCCTATCGTCTTCAGTGCGCATAAATCGCGAGGCTCCTCGCGAGGAGAAAATCACACATGTCGCAACGCAAATGTGTGTGTGTGTGTGTCGTCGCGCTAAAAAGAGGTCGCCCCATTATTATAACTTACGCGAGACGCGGAAGATATATATATATATATATATATATATACAATGCACGTCGATTAAAAGACGAGCGAAAGGAGCTGGATGAGAGAATATATAAGTATAAATGAAAGGAACGGAGAGCACAGAAAAATCGATCGCTGTCTAAATATTATTTTCATCTCTTTCGGCCACGTCAACGCTGCAGACTCGATGCACCCATTATACAGTTGCTATCTTTACTCGCCAGACTGAGATATGACATGTTTTTTTTAGAATTTCTTAAATTGGTGCGCTGCTCGTGAATCTTTGCTTTGTGTTTGATTGAATATTTCGGATTAACGCATACAAACAACGTATGAAATTTGATCATTTCGAGGATTTATTTAAAATGTTAATATTATGTTCGTATGTAAATTATGTAAAAGTGAACTTATGTGGCTGATTTTGAATTTAAGTATAAATTTTAAGTTATAATTATGTATTATCTTTAGGTATATATATATATATTAAAACTATGAGTAATCATTAATTTTTAAGGATAGTAAAATAATGTTTGAAGACGGTCATGATTGCAATTAACTCTTAGATAAGAAAATTTTTTAATGATGATTTAACATTTTATTTTTGCTCCTGAAACATCGATAAATTCAATTTATATTTACATTTTAATTAAACTTTAATTAAAATTTAAATTCACTCTGAAATATAAGATATGAGTCACACTTACTTATTATAAGCTCAGCAGTACAATTTATACAGCAGAAATGAAAAGAAAAAGATTTTATTCTAATAATCATATCTCACTCCAGCATCTACGACTTTGTAATTTAGTGCTTTTCGACGGAAGCCATTTAATTATCAACATTTGCGAAGTAAAATAATTCTCTTTATATTTGCATATACACAGAGGTTTTCACTAGCTTTTGGGGCGAAATTTATGCTCTTTTAGTAAGAGAGACGATCGATTTAAAATTCGTCGGTTCTTGATGTTTTTCTCCGAGTTACTTAATTGGATTCAGTGGAAGAAGCCTTACTAAAACGCATGTGAAGCATCAACTCCACATAAACCGTTACGAGAAACAATAAAAATTACCTTGAGTATTTCAATCAATAGCATATTTAACGTGTAACATATAGAACTACATTATTGTTTAATAAACATTAAATATTAATTTTTTTATATTAATAACTTTTATTATTTATCGACTATAACCTATTTAACTAGAATATTTAAAAATAAAACTTATATAAATTTTTATTACTACTATTAATGAATAGAAAAAATTATAACACTTTTTTAAACTACACATAATTTTACTTACTGTTAGTCGTATAAAATGAAACAAAGCCATCTTAATAGTAAATAAAAAGTTAAAACTCTGTGACCCAATGCCAGAATGCGTTATTTCGTAACAAGAATGATTTAAAGGCAAACAGTTTTAAGAACCTCGTAAAATATTAATTTTCATGAACGGCAATAGAATGCAATTCAAATGATGGTCGATTGTATATTTTCTGAAGCTTTTGAGGTATTTGCATTTCTTATTCTTCACATTAAGCAAACTGTCTATCAAGTATAAGTAGTTGAAAAGTACGTCCTTTAATCCATCAAAATATAAAGTTTTTAAATATTGACTTTACAATTACGTTGCATACTTATCGTAATGGACGTTTAACGATTGAGAATTCTGCAATAAAAGATGTTTGTTTAACATATTTGTATTTATAAATACTAGTTTTGAGCAAGGTGACAGTGTATTGAATTTTATGAAACAAGTGTAGGGAAGATTAATTTTCTTATGATAGAACATATACATGTTATCCTTATTATCAGAACTGTACACGAGATAATAAAGAAAACTAATCCTTTAGTGTAAAACTTGATAAAATATAATTTGTTATCACTTTGAAATAATCATATGAAGAAATATTGTTTTTCTTATATCGATATCATATACAATTTGCATTTAATAATAATACTAATTAATAATAAATATTTTTAAACGATGTATATTTATCGTTGTAGAAACATAATATAATTTTTTTCAAAGCAAAACTATAACCAGAATTACTGACTGCTTGCAAATACCTAACATTTCTCTATTCGTAAGCATAAACATTACAATTAAAATGGTAAACATTGCTAAAAGTCCAACGGTTGTTACAGCCACAGTATAATATATCACAACTAACGGTGATGATTTGTCTAAACGAAAATTTATCGCTGGAACGAATTTAGCTAGCCCTGAATCACGAGGCACATGCAAATAATCAAGCCCAGCTTGGTCGCATACTTTAAAGAAAAATGGCGGGAACGAAAAAAGGAGAATTCAAATTACATCACGCGCTCGGCAGTGCGGCGAGAGGCTAAATTTCAAAGAGCGAAGCGATGCGTGCATATGTGCTTGGCTAATCGCTCAGGCTGCTACGCTATAGGCTTATATGAAGTAAAGGCGATACCGTCACCGCCACCACCGCCACATGAATTAGCCGCGCGAGAGCGAGTACTCTACGTTCGTATACATCATCGAACGACGTGTGGGAAGCACTTCGACTTCTCGCGTGCGGTGCATTATAGTCTGATTTTACGATGGAAGTAGTTTTCGCCTAGTAGTTGGGGAAAAGACTTTCAAAAAATAATCTCCAAGTTTGGGGGATCTTTTCGCACTTAGAAAATGTATTCCGTTTTCTATTATTAAATAAAAGTCGTTCAAAAAATGATCATTATTGATTAGAACGACCGCAATTATATTATGATATTAATTGAAACAAATTAAGATCGACTGTTTGCGCATATCGTGAAAATTACACGAGTAAAGTGATAAAGCGTTTGCTAATTAATTTTTTGCTTTATTGATTCACAATTATATCTAATAAATATTCATGTCAACAAGTATTGACTATAAATAACCGTGATCTTTGTGCTTGAATAAGCTTGTAAGTATAAATCAATTATTCAACATGAATATTTTTCTTTATATTCTGTATTTATCTTTTCTTAATGGTTCTACATTGATGATTTTCATTTGCTCTTTAGCAAGTCCTGAATTAGTTTAAATTCTACATTTAATTAGTTCCTGTCCGAAACACATTTATTTAAATTGATTATTTAGTACACCAATATAAATAAAAATTCATACACTCCCAGTTTACTTTATACTATACAAAAGCAGTTAATTTAAAAAATCTGTTTCATCCCTATAAAAGTATACATAACTAATAGAACAAATTAATTTTTGCTTCATATACATTATCTACAAGTAATGTGCCGAGCATATTAAGACTTGGATTTTTGTCAAACTCTATATATAATTAATAGGTATGTGGTACACCTTTTTTCATAATTTTTTACTTCTATGAAATTCGACGAATATCGTTCCGTTTCTGATTTACGAGACAATCAAACTCAATCTTTAAAATTATACAAAGATAATTTTATACTTGTTACGTTAGAACCTCATTTATTCACGAATGTGTCATTGCATCTTTGATTCAATGTCAATCTTTTATCGAAATTATTGAAGAAGTTTATTTCGAAAAATTTATTAACTGAAAATATGAAAATTGTCAGAGTTTCATTGTGAATTTAATTTAAGATTAGCTACATTTCTGACATTGTTAAGATCTTATACACCAGCTTATCTTTAGTGCGAAGTCGTTCGTAGATCGTAGTGATATAGTATAAGATAAAATATAAGTTATGAGGAGCTACGGTATAAAGCTAGTGGTAGATGGCGTTAATAAAGATGCGTTGACCAATTGGAGTATTTTTACATAACCCATATAAATAAACACTGAAAGAAATTGATTGTCATCCGAATTTAAGTCTTTCTAATACAAAGTGTTACAATCGGTACTGTTCTATAAAAATGACTACCGCCTGGTTAATAAACTATTCCATAAACTGAATTTAGTTGACTTTAAAGTTATAATTCTGATCATAAAAAATGGTTTTATTAAATTTTACAGCAATACTTATTATTGACTGTTAATGAATGTATCTTTCTTTATGTTTCAGATGAACAAGAGCGCGTGCAGAAGAAAACTTTTGTTAATTGGATCAACTCGTGCCTCTCAAAGGTAAGTCTCTTATAGTCGATAGTTTTTTTTCGATATTCGTTAATAGCAATTATACTAATATGCACGTAATCTTGATTTTTTATTCCTACGCTTTTATTTATGGTTCTTAATATTCTTTATTAAATTAAAGCAAGATAAGGACAGACTATTGATTCGATTTTCGTTGAATGTTTAAACTTTAAAGAAATGAGCCAAATTTTAAAACTTTAACTTTAATTATATTGCCATATTACTATTCGAATGAGTCAATTGCTAAGAAAAATAGTAAACAAGTGTAATCATTCACTATTCTCATATTCGAGCTTTTTTTTGAGTTTTAATTTAGTTTTTATCTTTTCAAAAGTAGATCGAGGTGGATTAGAATTTTAAATCATTCTCACTCTTACAAGTTTTAAGGCAACGCTATAAATGATGATTGCAAATTTCATTGCTCGTAAATCGTATAATATATGAGGAAAAAGGAGCATCAGATATTATAAGAGCTTTTAAATTCATCTCCGTCTTTTAAATGATATCATAAGAATTGCGTCATCCTATGGAGGTCAATTATACTTGTGAATTCTCTCAATTGTTTTTACACGCAAACAATAAAAAGCTAATTTATGCTGTACCGTTAATTTAGAGTAAATAATGGCTCGGAAGAAGCTTAAAAAATTTATCCTAAAAGCTTCTAAAATGCAGTTTTGTAAATTGATTTATTAACTCGCATAAACTGTAATGATTTGTATACTGTAAATGACACAGTGCCTGGAAACGACTAGTGAATGGACAGCACTAGTACCTGGACGTGTTCGAGTAATCACAACCAAGGAAATTGTCCAGACACTGTAGTGTCCACTAACTAGTACGTCTTCTTACGTATTGAGTCACTGGGTCTTTTACCGTATACTGTTTTTGTCAATAATATGCTTAGATTAAAATTATAAAAAATTTGGTAACAGTATTTTTTTTTTTTTTGGTAAAATAAAACGTAGGTCCAATATAAAAACAGAGAAAAAAAATTGAGTGGGCGAAGAAATTGAAATCATGAACCGAACGAACGATGAAAATGCGAAATAGAAAACAAAACTCAGGCATCGCCGTGTTGGATTGATTTATGAGAGGCGCTCGGGTTCTCGGCTCATAAGCAAAGTCCCGAAACTCGAGTCTCGGGCGAATAATTCGCGAATAGGTAGGTCGAGGCATAATTACTGGCAAAACTTTTTTAATGCGTCGATTGGCTTGGACACGAGCTCGGCAATTTGCCTACCCACCGCCTTTCCCCTCCCGTCCACATAATCGTCACGTTATAATGTGGATACGAAACATTGCACGTCATGATGAAACTAAGCCTCAAAGTCCAAACTTGTTAACTACTGTACGCGGGCTTATAATCACTACGTGGATAACTCTTGCGCATATGCACCTCTCTTTCTCTCTCTCTCTCTCTCTGCCCCCTCCCCTTGCTCTTTCCTTCCGCCTCGCTCTTAAACTCCTGATTTCCTTACTTCCGGATCCTTCGAAACTAAGCTCATCGGAACGTAACATGCCAGGCACAGAGAATTACGAGCCTCTAAAAATGTATTATAGTCATGCGACGACCTCTTCGTGCAGGGACTTCGATTTTATGCGAGCGAATCTCATTCGCGACTGAAATTTTCGACCGACAAGGGACTGCTCTTTTTTACTATCGTCGTTTCCGGCTGACTTGAATAGTCGTAAGAAAACAGCTGTACTATTATAGTTGTAGTAGATTAGTGATTCGGTTGCAAGTTAGTAGTTGTATTTTATTGAAGACTATCAATCGGTAATCTCTTGATGCCTCACGCGTACTTTATTTATGTAAAAATTTATTTTTAGAAGTGCTAATTTGATATTTATCACAATAAGTGCACGTACAAAAACTTAATTACTGGTTTGGTCTTCTACGAATGTGATGAGAAATGGGAAAAGCCATATTTTTATCATAAGGCGATAACAATTACACAATGCTTTTCTATATTATGTCCTTGCGTGTTCTACTATAGAATTCTGCGAAATATTGTAAAAACTACTACAAAACCAGGCCTTCATTCTTTGTTGATTGTTCATAGAGTCCCACCGTTAATATCTTTTTTGAGAGAGAATTGAGCGAGCCAGATGCTTGATAGGTTGTAAAATAGACGCAATGAAGTATCAGCTCGTTTAGCTTAGTCACTGCAGTATTTATTATACTTGCAGAATGTTTATAGGTATATACCTATCTAAAACAATTCGATTTTCGTATATAAAATAAACTTGCGTGAAATAATGATTTAAATATTTTTTAATTATGTTGAAATTTAAAAAGTAAACGAGTAGAAAAGTTTTTGAATTTCAATAGCTTAATTAAATGAACAAACAGTGATATACTTTAGTTAAATCTATGAAAATGTTAATTCATATTTATGTATTACAGCGTGTTCCACCGATCCGGGTGAATGATTTAATAGATGATTTGAAGGATGGTACGCGTCTACTTGCCTTATTAGAAGTACTGTCTGGGGAAAAATTGGTAAGAAAATTGTGCTATGAATCAATGAAATTCCATTAATGTTCACAGAATGCTGATTCTTTATCTCATTTTTACAGCCAGTAGAAAAAGGCCGAAACCTAAAAAGACCGCACTTTTTAAGCAATGTTAATACTGCACTACAATTTTTACAGAGCAAAAAAGTGAGTTTATTTCTTCTTAATGAATATGAATGTTTGAAGTTCGATCTCAGGGGTTGAATGTTTTTTGGGTTATTTATTTAATCCAAGAAATATTCAACCCCTGCAGATCGAATTTCTAATATTCATACTTATAGAAATTTTCCTTAATAAAGTTCACTATTTACATCGAATGATACAATAACATTATTATCTGCAGATCAAACTAGTGAACATAAATTCGTCCGATTTAGTTGATGGACGACCGCCAGTAGTCCTGGGTTTGATCTGGACTATTATTTTGTACTTCCAGGTAAATATAATTAGAATTAAATCAATTGTTAATAAGAAGAAATTGAAATATTTACCGCCACATTAATAGTAAATATAGATAGGTGGTAGCCGCTTGAATTTTTAGCGTTCGACACGTAAAAGTCAAAGTAATCGCAGCACTATCATCCATTTTAAAATTCATCAAATACTGAATCAAGAACTGAGAAAAAGTTTTGTGTAATAGAGGTGTTAATCGTACATGAAAATAAATTCTAAGTTTAATGAAAAGAACTTTTAGTAAAAGTCAAGACAATTATTAGTTATGTTATTCTATATCTTATGATCTTATAAATCGCGGTCTATAAAGCTCAACTTTTTCTCAGTAAATAAGCAACTCATCGATATTACTTGGGATCACAAAATTGATTAAACACTTAAATTAAACACTATATTACATAGAAATCACTTGGTGTCGGCAAAAATCAATAATTAACTTACAAATAAATCTCATCTTTACTATTTCTTAGCTAAGCCAAATAAGGTAGAAACACATGTCTAAAATGACAATTCACATTGCAATAACCAAAGCAAAACTAACATCTACTAATCTAAGCAAACCTGATCACTAAGAAATTTTCAAAGATGATATCTTCAGTAGCGCAAAGCGAGTATTTATATATATTCGTTAAAAACTACTAACTCTGTTAACCCTGTATATTCCAATAAACAAGCTCCGATCAAAGGATCGCAATAGGGTGAGTAAATCTGTACACGTACATGTAAACTAGAAGTACACAAATTTAAATGTAGCTGCTTATTGTGTAATACACGTTGCGCACAGCATGATTCGGCGCATTATTTCACGTCTATAAACACACGCTAGGTGTCCATCGTCAATTTACTCGTCAAAGTGTCCATTTTATTAGACGGTCGATTGCAGCGAGTCTAAGAAAATGCTCTATTTTAGATCGAGGAGAACGCCCGAGCGCTCGCGTACCTTGGGCACACCTGGGGAAGCCAAAGCAGTCTTGAAAGTATAGGAACTCAGGGATCCGGTGCGAGCGAAAGGAAACGCCAAAGCAACGAGAAGTGGAAGCAGGGAGCTCGCAAAACTCTACTACAATGGGTCACCGCTGCCCTACCAAAGTTAGTATTCCTCCAAAAAAGATTTCTCTGTTTGGATATAAAATACATTATGAAATTCGTTCAAAGTTCAAGTATATTTTTTTTTTAAGTGTATGATAATTTAAGTAGGTATTGCCACTGTAATGGTTCCTCTTTTCTCATTGATACGCAGAGACTTGGGAATAGAAGTGCGCGACTTCGGCGAGAGCTGGCGAGACGGAAATGCCTTCTTGGGTATCATCGATGCGATCAAGGAAAATCTAGTGAGCGTACCGGCGATGCGAGAGGTGACCAACAGAATCCGTCTCGAGACCGCCTTCAAGGTGGCGGAAAACGAGCTCGGCATCGCCCGACTGCTCGATCCCGAGGACGTGGACGTGCCGCAGCCTGACGAAAAGTGCATTATGACCTACGTCGCTCAGTTCCTCCACAAATATCCCGAACCCAAAGGCACGGGATCGGATTCATTTGCCGCCGTGCAAGAGGAGTACAATCTGCTTCTGCACTGGCTCAATGAAAAGACGAGGCAGCTTGATCAGCTCGACAGATCCGGTGGTTTTCCGACTAATTACGAGGTAAGATTATGCGAGTGCACGTAGACACAGTAATAGTTTCGTGAAAAGCAAAAGATTTATGGAGAAATTACTCGATTAGCTCGATGAGATCACTTGTTGTAAAATTAAGAATAGGCAACTTTTAAATCTGCGTTTGATATGAAAAACGGAAAATATAAATAAGTTTAATATTGACTTTATGCAGGATATAAAAGATTTCTTAACATTGATTGAGCATTATCATGAACACGTATATTAAACAATCTTGTTTTGCTTCTTAATTTTCTAGGATTACCACATGTGCAAAAGTGAAGTGGATGAAAAGTCGTTGACCTACTACAAGCTACAAAATTTAGTCGACACTCCAAGTATGATTAGCATAACTCGAGAATCTTGGAGACACATACAGAACTTATGGAAAGCGTTGGATATGCTTGTGAGTAGAAATTTATTATCTTTGAAATGACGATTATTCATACATTTTAAAATAATAGTCGTTTAAAATACATTTATTTATCTTTTCAGATGCTACGATGGTTGTGGTTGCTAGATTCAGCTCTGCCTGGTGAGCTTGGCGAAGTTGGAAGGTGGCTAGCTCACGCTGAATCCCTTTTACACTCCGATGATGATATACCTGAAGAAATGTCAGAAGCGACCGCAAGCATAATCTCCCAGAAACTCGAGGAACACAAAAAATTCTTCTTAGATCTTCCAAATATCGTTGAGAAATTTAACCGTGCCCAAGCCTCGCCGTTATCGCGTAAAGTACCGAGTGAGCAGTTAGCAAATATTTCATCTAGATTGGATAGTCTTCCGACGCGCGCAGCCCAAAGACGAATAAAATTGAAATTCCTCGAACATAAATGTTGCCTTGTTGCATTTCTGTATCTTGTGGAGACGAGACTTAAGAGTTGGAGCATAAAATATGGTAGCGAAGAGGATGTTCATCAAATGCTAGAGCAGTATAGAAACTTTGTATCTAGAAATCGAATTTTCCAAGAATTCCAGAAAGCTTACTTAGATATGCAACAGGTGGTTGAAGAGTACAAAAAAGAAGGTGATATTGGTGAGTTTACTATACATATTAATGTTTATTTATTATATACTTTATGGGCATCAAAATCCAACATTGTTAATTTATTGTTTTAGATCGTGAAGAGAGTATGAATGTTGATAGGTTTATACGAGAAACTGGTGAGAAGTGGAAAAATATTTCTATGGATTTACGTTGTGTGCAAAGTATGCTTGAGGAAGTAGTCGCTTACTGGAGAAGATGGTCTACTTTGTCTCAAGAATTTGAAGAGTGGCTGTGTAGAGCAGAGCCTGTTTTAAATTTGTCAGAGGAACAGAAAATGGAATTCTTTCAAGATATCTCCGTGTGGAAAGATAAATACCAGCAAATTTCAGACACTGTTAGTTTATTAATTGCAACTTCTGAAGATCAAGTAAGTTATTTTTATACTATTATCAGAATTCGCTTAAAATGAAGCATAAGATAATTGATATTCAATTTATACTCATCTTGAGAATTTGTATTAAATCATATTGTACTAGAATTTTTTATCATAATAGACTATTTAAATAATTACTATATAAAAGAAATTATTGCCTTTTTAAATTTAGTTTTCAACAAGAAATCTATATTACTTGCAAAAAATAAATGTTTAATATTTTATCAGGTTGCTCTTCGTCTGAAAGATCATTACACCAATTTAAGCGCGAGATGGGAACGTCTTTTCCAAGAAGCCAAACAATACATGCACGCTGGCGATCTTCTTCGCAACTGGAAAGACTATCGATTGGGTGTTGAGAATCTTCAAACATGGCTGAAAAACGCTGAAGCTGCACTTTCAACGTCGCAATTGACGTCCACCGAAAAAATAAAAGCCTACGGCGACCGACTCAAAACTTTACATGAAGAAATTGAAGGGATTGAGGAACTGTTCAAAGATGTCAGCAAAAAGTTCCAAACACTTATTCAAGATTTATCGCGCGAAGAAGTCGATAAAATGATGAACACATTGAAAAAGGAGAAAGAGGCTCTAGTTAGAGTTCGAGCACTAATACCTATGCAATTACATCTATACCATCAAATTTTAGTGCAACAAGAGTCCTTAGAAGCCGGACAGCGCGAAATATCAGCATGGCTGGACGATGCAGAGCGTTTGCTCAGCAGCTACAATCTATCTGGTGGTCGGGATTCAGCCTTATCGCAACTGGAACGACATAAAGCATTTTTCTCGAGAACGCTCTATTATAAATCCATGCTTGAGTCGAAGAATAAAGTATTCAATAACATTATTAAATCCGTTGATGCTCACAAACAGCCAGGTAATAGCGAAGGCAGTTCAGTTTTATGTGATTTGAATGATCGCTTCGTTCGAGTATCGCAGTCGGCTCAAGTTTGGGAACAACGCTTACAAGAAGCCGTGCGATGTTGGACTAAGTTCCGCGAATGCGAACGACAGATTTCCGAATGGCTTTCAGCTGCGGAAACGCTCATCAACGACAGGAACATAGATAATCGTCAGTCCGTTGAATACCACAAGAACTTCTTTGGAAAAGTGAACGAAAGATTGATTCAGGATCTCGTCAATGTAGCGCAAGATTTAAGAAACGCATTGCCTGCCGAACAGCAAGGACCGATAGTTGAAGCGGTAGATTCGCTGCAAAGAAGATGGAAAGAAGTGTTAATGTTTACTCCACTGCATTTAATGAGGCTTGAATTCAGGCTAGATGAAGCAACCTTCTCGCAATATTTGAAGGAAATTGAAATGGAGATCAATGCTGAACAGCAAGCTATTGTAAGGAACGAAGATATTGAGGGTATTTCAAATAGAAACAAAGATTTCTTTGTTAATCGAGGAATGGTGACCCAAGTGGAACGCTCTTTGCAAACATTGAAGAAAATCAGTACGGCCTACTCTAATTTGAAACAAGATGATACAAGTTTAAGCGAAGCTGCTCAAAATGCTCAGCATCGTTGGGAACAAACTGTTAATAAAGTTGAAGCACTTAGAGAGCAATTGCGACAAGTACCACAACAATGGGCTGCTTACAAACAGAAGTAAGACATCTTAAATCTTTATATGCGTTTATTAGCATCAACGGTTAATACTATTTTCACATAAAAATTTGTATTTTTCATTGTAGATTCGATGAAATGGTAAGGTGGATGGACCACGTAGATGAAACCTTAAGGACAATGTTGCATGAAGTGAGTTCTCTTGAAGAATTCGAACAGGAAAAATCAGTCTTCCAGGTAAACAATTGTACTAATTTAATTAAAATAACGAACCGTATATTTAAACTAATTTCAATTAAAAAATTGAATTTTATTTGCTTACTCGGATAGCTTCAAAATTTGACGGTAAATATACATTTCAAAACAATAATTTGGTGTTGTATCTTATTGATGTCATAATTTCTGTATTCTCAAATGCTTTGGATATGAAATATATTAATAAAAAAGTTTAAGCTAAAGATAAATAAATTAATTGCAGAAAGTATGTCAAGAAGCAGACAATAAGCGTGAAGAAATGAAATGGTTGGTACAAACTTTGGATAGTTTAACTTCAAATCGTACCGATCAGGAAGCGGCTACAGAACAACGTAAACTTGAACAGCTCATTACACGTTATAAGAACTTAATACCAACAATTGAAATAACCATGACAAAAACTGATATCTACTCAAGAAGCTATACTTATAGAAAAGAAGTACGTGAAGTTTGTACACTACTTCATAAAGTTCGTGATCAAACCACTGAAGTGCCTAAATTAGAAAATCGCGAAAGTCTGACAAAAGCATTGAAACATCAAGAAACTTGTTTAAATCAACTTGAACAACAGCGAGCCAATATAGTTAGTATGTTACAACGTGGGAAAGATCTTCTTAAAGATCAACATGCACCAAACTTTGTTTCCTCGGAAGTTCAACAATTAGAAATCAGTTGGAATGATACTTATGGCCAGAATATCGAAACCTTAAAAACACTAAAAAGTTCGCAAAAATTATGGAGTACCTATGATGACCAAAAGGAGGAAATCTTAAGATTAATAACCCAAGCTGAAGAAGATTTAAGAAAGTTAGATTCAGCTTCTTATTATAATGCAGGGCAAGTATCTGCTGATTTGCAAAATCAACAAGAACTGAGTTCTTCTCTCCGAAAAGCCGCAGTAAATATGGTGAAAAAATTGCATGAAACATATTCGAGTCTTGTTCAAGTTGCTAGTCCTGAAAAACAACCTGGTCTAACAGAAGAAATATCAAGTGTAGAGAAAAAAATGCATACTACGTTAGAAAAGGTAGACGAACGAGTTGAAAAGTTGCAAGTCCTTCAAACGAAATGGAATAATTTCCAGTCTAAGATAGGAGACTTGCACAATTGGACAACTCAAATTGCACCTCAATCTATAGCAGATATTAAAGCAACTACAACATCTCCGGAAGACAGAGTTATTAAAACCGAAATTCTACACAAGCATATTCATGAGAAAATAACAATTTTGAAAGTAATCGAAACAGAATTCAAAACTCTTATTAAAGGTAAGATTTATATTTTATAATTAAACTCTTTAAAATTCTATAAAATATTTGATTATAATAATTAATTAAACTTGTTTTACTATACAGAAAGCGACACTAGACCTGAAGCACAAAATTTGAGAACTAATATTCAGAATTTGCAATCGGCTGTAAATACGTTAAATGAGAACATCGTCAGTCAGCACGAGAGAGCGTCCAAAAATCTGTCTACTTGGAAGGAATATGAAGTAGGAATACAAAAATTAAAACCGTGGATTGAAGAAGCAGAGGCTCGAGCAGCTTCCCTTGGATCGAAACCAACAACATTAAAACAAGCAACTGACATGCTTGAGACCGCTAGACTTTTCGAACAACAATGTGCCGAACATCTACCTAGACTTCAAAATTTGACTCAAATCAGTCAACAACTTGGATCTCGAACAACTGCACCAGATGAAGTTGATTCGGTTCACAGTCGTTGGAATTCAGTGCATGATGTAGCTGTTCAAACAAAAACAAGATTGGAAAAACTCGTGTTGTCTTGGAATACTTTTGAAAGTGATACTAAAGAGTTTAACGAGTGGTTAAAAACTTCCGAAAAGATAGTGTTGAATCAACCGAATCTTCAGACTCCTGATGTAAGTAAATTAGAACAAGAATTATCTCGGTTGAAGCAATTTAATAAAGAGATATCCAACAGACAAGGTCAGTTGATCACATTCACTCAAGCTTCTGATCAGATAAGTCACGGATTGCCCATTGAAGGTGCGACTAATTTAAAAAGTCGCGTTACTGAATTCAAAACTCGAGTCAGTAAACTTGCCGATACTGTTCGGCATTATATCAATAACACTTCTGATGCGATACTAGCAAGAAATGAATTCCAAATTAAGATTTCGGACTTTGAAAATTGGATGAGTCGTATGCGTCAAAATATGGCAGAAATAAGTGATGTCCATTTTGATAATGTTGACTCTAATCTCCAAGCAGTATATGCTTATTTACAAGAACATTCGGAAAAGCAACCAACATTTACGGCTATATACGAAGAAGTAAAATCTCTTAGCACTAGAGGTTCACCTGAAGAAGCTGCAAATCTTGATGAAATTTATACCTCACTGGCAGCTAAATATAAAGCTTTGGAAGATGACTTAAGGCAAAAGAAGAAGGGTCTTGAAAAATGGACGGAACTTTTGAACTGGAATCACGAAGCAGCTGCACAATTAAACCACTACAAATATGAAGTAGAAGCTCGAAAACCAACTATTGATGATTGTGAAAGACTTTCGAGTGAGCTTAAGAACATTCAAGTCAAAATTAGCAGTTGGAAGGAGCAAATCCCAACAATTGATAGTGCCTTAGGTGTACGAGTACGTGATAACCAAGAAAAGCCTTTAACGGCTTCTACTTTGATCAATAATTTAGAATCACAAGTGGTGTCTTTAGAAAATAATTTGTCAGCGAAACGTGATAAACTGGAGAATCTTAGTACAAGGTGGGATAATTTCAGAAAATTACAGCAAACACTAACAGAAGATATAATCGGAACCCAAACAGCATTACAAGAAGTGACGTATACTGTGGATACTTGTGAAAAACTTGCACCAGCAATTGAAAAAATTTCTAATTTGATTGAAGATCACCAACAGCGTAGTCCAGCAAAAGAAACTTTACACCAAGAAGGTGCGGAATTATTAAAAGAGGATCAACGATCTGTGACAAATGTTCAAGTTGTCTTATCGTCTGTTGATTCCAATTGGGAGAAAGTTAATGAACTTTTACATGACCAAAGGAAGAAATATACTGAAATGGATGCAGGTTTGTACTTTTTAATATTCTGCAATTGAAATTTTTTATTATGAGATGTTATATAATCAAATATAATTTTTCGTTTTAGCTTGGAAACAATTTAAAGAAGCTAAAGGAAAGTTAACAGCTTTTATTGACGAATCAATAAATATTTGTAATTCTGTGAAGGAAGCACCAAGCGACATGACACAGGCCACGGTTACAGTTGAAAAACACAAAAAAGCATTAGAAACACTAAAAAAAGGAAAACCATATTTAGAAAAAATGGACAGTAAAGCACAACAGATAATGAAAGAGGCATCTTTAATGCCTAGTTTCAATATCGATTCAATGGAATCGAATGTGTCAACTATTCATAAAAAATACCAAGATACTTATTCAAATATTGTCGAAAAAATTCAACTTTGTGAAACTCAAGTAATAATTTGGAAACAAATAGACGATGCAAAATATGAATTGACACGTTGGCTAAGCGATACCAATGAATCTCTCACAGCAGCTTGTGAACGTCTTGCAGATGCTGAAAATGGCCAGGCAAGACTAATGAAGTTTAGAGAAGAACTTCCAGCTCATCAGCTACTCCGACAAGGAATATCAACAAAAACTGAGCAACTTCTAAAACTCAATCGCGGAGTAGCTATTCCAACTCTAGCATCACTAAATCATGTTTTAGATGAACAATTCAAACTTGTTCATGAATCAGCAGATAAGCTAGAAAAAATGACATCAAGTTTTGCAGAGAAGGAACAAAAATTACGCCAAGAACTGAAGCAATCAAGCGATGTAATATCGAAAGTTCGTGAAGAAATTATTAAGTGTGACGATCTTACTGGAGAGAATTTTAAAATAATGGGAAGAATCAACCGTTGTAAAGATCTTAAGAATGAGCTTCAAAAGTGTGATATAGTCTTGCAAAAAGTTGATGATAAACTTACTCAATTATCCACTGAATATCCTTCAATATCCAAATCAAGTTTACCTAAAGAATTGCAAGCTTTGCAACACCGACGAGATGCTGTTGCCAGTCACGCAGAAAAAGTAAGTATGGTAGCGTTTCCATTCTATTATATAAGATAACTTCAAGTCATTATTATTCATAATAATAATTTTCTTGTTTTGTATTTTATACAAAAGGCGAATATTTACGTATAATTTTTGAGTTTGCGAGATAACTTATTATTATACTTATTATTGATATAATATACATCTTATTATTATATATAGAACATTAATTATACTGTGACGGAGAGTAACGATCTGCAACACGAGAATATGCAAAAAATATAATAAAAAATAGATTTTCATGTTTTGCGTTTTCATTATTCAAAATTAAATAAAATTAAAAGAAAAAAGGAGAATAATTCTAGATAATTTATTTTTAATAGGTGAGTGCAACATTATGTGCCTTTCTGATGAAATTGTACCACGAAAAGTTTGGCGCTCTTCAACGAATGGTGACTACTAATCGTGAAAAAGTTACTTGGTGCGAACCTGAGCACAGTAGTGATAAATACAATCTTGAAGTTAAACTGGCTTCACTACTTGATGTTGAAGCCGACATACATGAATGCGATGTAAGAAAACATGAAACTGATCAGGCGTTGAAATTATTAGAGAAAGTTGAAAGCCCTGAAACATTAAAATTACTTCGCGATGAACGTGAGAAAGTTCACGTAGACTTAGAAGCCTTAAAACTATGCTTTATAAATATTAAACAAGTTCTTGAACGAAATATTGTTACATGGAAAAAGTATGAAGCTATGTCAGATAACGTTTTATCTGAATTGAAAAGAGCTGAAAATAGAGTGAGAGCAGAAAGCTCAGTGCTTTTGAGTCCTCATGAAATTGAAAATAAATATAAAGAAATGAAGGAATTCCGTGAAACATTTTTACACAGCAAGAGAGAAATGGAAATTTTGACATCGTTTAGCACACAAATTACAGACGTAAGTAATTTTTTAAATCCGTTTAGTGACAGTGTTTATAAAAGATTATTATACAATATCTTATTTTTGTATTTTAGGTCAGTCCAGAATCACGTGTTGAGCAATATATAAATCATTTAGAAGCCAGGTATCAAGCTGTTGAAAAATTCATTGCTCAGCATCTTAAAAAACTAGAAGAGCTAAAAGGAAACAGAGATCAATTCGAAGAGAACGCAAAGAACTTAGATGTCTGGATTACAAGAGCAGAAGAAAAATTAAAGATTTATGAAGAGATTAGTGGTCCTAAACCAATCACTTTCTATCAAGTGAGACTGAAAGAATTAAAGAGTTTCGGAGAAGATCGTGAAAAAGGTCAAGTTATTTTTAATCTCACCGCTGAAGCTGGAGAAGCTCTTTATTCTAAAATTAATCCAGATGACAGAGAATCTATAAGAGCTGAATTAAGAAATTTGCGAGCTCGATTGGACAATTTAGCTGATAGAGCAAACGTGATATACAAGAAAGTTGAAAGTGACATGATGCATAGATCTTCTTTCGAAGATAAATACTCTCAAGTATGTAATGCTAGTAATTTTTCTTATTTTAATTTGCTTTAGCAATTAGTAATTTACTACATTTTTATACATTTCATAACTTTTTCTATAGGTCAAGCTGTGGGTGATTGATGCACAGGCCAAATTGGGTAATAAACAAGATTTATTACCGACATTGCAAGAGAAAAAGCTAGCCCTTTATTCTTATCGAACAATAGCTCAGGATGTGAATGCTCATAAAAACATTTTGCAACAATTGCAAGAACGATTAGGTTCAGTGTCTGAAGATGAATCTAGTTCTATGCTTGATACAGTAATTGAATCATATGACAAATTATCTGAAGATGTGGAAGACAGAATTAATGTTGCAGAAAAGCATGTGGCAAATCATGAAGCCTATCAACAGACTTTCGAAAAGACGCGAGACTGGATTAACACAATTGTTAATGAAACTTCCGCATTACTGGATGATCTAGCAATAGAACGTGAAACTGCCAAATCGAGCATAGGTTTGATCGAAAACGTTTTGCAACAAAAAGACGAAGGAGATCGAACCATAGAAGATTGCAATCTCCAGTTGAATATTGTCTTGGAACAAACATCGATTCCTGGTAACATTTATTAAATATTAAAATGTATTCTTTTTCGGTTGATGTAATTATAATTAGCAATGCTAAATTTTAACATCTTATTTGCTTTATTTTTTTACTTTACATGAATTTAAAACTTCGTCAATAAAATCATTAATTTGCTCATAAAATTATTAATTTCAATTTATTATTTTATGTATAATATCATTGATATAATTTCAGAAATAATTAGTTGTCATAATAAATATTTATTATTTACAGGTCACCAAGCTCTTATTAAATCTTTTGAAGAACAAAAGAAAATATGGCAAGATTTCTTAGCACGATGTGCTGTTTTTAGAGAAAAACTCAATCGTCTGTTTGATGAGTGGTCCGAATTCCAGAAAGTAGTTGAAAATCTTGAAGCATGGACAAAACACATTGAATCTCAAGTAAAAGATCAAAGTCTAAAGAGTACGGAAGAGGCTAAAATTGCACATCTTCAGAGACTTAAGTCTTTAGAAGAAGAAATTGCAGCGAAAGCACCAGAGTTCAATTCAGCAGTTGAAAAGAGCCAGAGCATTGAAGCAGAATCTGAATTAGTGACAAGAGTATCTAAACAAGCTACAAAATATCAAGCTCTTAAAAATCAAGCAAGAGAGTCAGTAGCTCGTTATGAACAATTTGTAAAAGAACACAGCACTTTCAATCAACGCTACAACCACTTTGTTAATTGGATAGGAGAATTGCAATCAGAGTTGAAAAAGCATAGTGAAATCGTCGGCGATCTCACAGTACTACAGCAACGGCAAAAAGTCATACGAGATCTTGGCGATACGCGAACAAAGGAAAATCCAAGGTTTGAGTCAGTAATTGATCTTGGAGAAAAACTTTATACCCATACATCACCAGATGGTCGTGAAATCGTACGTCAGCAATTAAGAAATTTAAGAACACTTTGGGATAGTTTTTCGGATGATTTGCAGACAGCTACGCAAAAACTAGACCAATGTTTAATGCAATTTGCTGAATTCTCACTTTCACAAGAACAACTTACAGCATGGTTGCGCGATGTAGAACGAGCTATGCATCAACATACTGAATTGAAGTCCACTTTGGAAGAGAAGCGAGCACAGCTCCAAAATCACAAAATTATGCATCAAGAAATCATGTCGCATCAGTCTCTGGTTGAAGCTGTTTGCGAAAAAGCTCAACAGTTGGTCGATCAAACGAAAGATACTTCTCTCAATATTTATTTGCAGTCAATTAAGCAATTGTTCCATAATATTGTTTCCAAGTCACGTGACTTATTAGACAATCTTGAAGACTGTGCAGATAAACATAATAAATTTAACATTCAATGCAAATCATTCTCCGATTGGCTTCAAGGAGAAAAAGAAAAATTGTTGGAATGCAATGACTTTACTGGTGAACGAACTGATATTTCCAGAAGATTAGCAACTTTATCAGTACTCAAGGATGGACGAAATCAAGGTGCAGAGCTTATAAAGAAGCTGAAGGAATTCGCTTCTGTTGTTTCCAAAAGCACAGCACCTAAGGGCCAAGAATCGATACAAAACGAAATTGCCACCCTAGAAGCTAATCTAATGCAACATTTAAGCGATATCGGTAATAGTCTTTTTTATACATTTAAAACATTCTTTCTCATTACGCTTTTTTTTTATGTATATATAATGTTGTATTATCACATTACAGATTCAGTTGAAGCAAAACAAAATGCAGCATTAAAAAAATGGGAAGAATTTGAAGAACCACTAGAATCATTTATGAAATGGTTCCGTTCCATGGAAGCTGCATTTAGGGATCAACAATTGCAGCCGAATCTAAAAGAAAAACAACATCGTTTGGCATGTTTCAAAGAGAAACGTGAAACTATTTTAAAGAAAGAAAGTGAAATCGATCAATTTGTTGATAAGTCACATGCTCTTTTAAACTCCAGCGGTGTTGAACGAATCAAACCGTTAATATCACAAATCAGTAACAGGTACCATTTATTCTTATTCAATTGTTCTTTGACATACATTTAATATTGTATTTTTAGCTATAATATTCACATGTACTGTTTATTTTTAGATACACATCTCTCCTTACTCTGAGTAAAGACGTCATCAATCATTTTGAAGAAATTGTTGATGATCATAAAGCATATGATGAAAAACTGTCCGCAACAGACGCTTGGCTAGTCCCTATTGAAAAACATTTAGCTTCTCTGAAGTCGGATGAAATGACAAGAAGTCCAGAAGCAAAGAACTCTAAATTGCAGTTGCTTTTGAGTGAGCGAGAACAAGCTGAACATCGCTTAGGTGCACTTGCAGCAGCGGGTGACAGAATCCTGCCTAATACATCGGCACAGGGACGCGAAGTTATTAGACAACAAATTAGACGTGCTCGAGAAAGGTGGGATAACCTTGCAGAAGGAATTGTTGAGCAACAGAAGAAGCAAGGCTTGCAATCGCTTCAATGGTCTAGTTATCAAGAGACTTTGCAGCAAATTCTCTCATGGCTCGATAACATGGAACGTACAGTTAAACAAGAAGCATCGTCTGTTCCATCATCGCTTCAAGAAGTCCGATCGAAACTATTAAAATGCAAGGTAAAATAGTTTTTATTTTTGATTTCAAAAGCTATTTATTGCTTTACTCGTGTAATCATTCGCTTTTTTAATTTTTCTTTAGACTGTACATCAAGAAATAATTGCTCATAAACGCATTATTGAAGCAGTTTCTGAAAAGGCGAATGCTCTCATTCTAGTTTCTCAAGCTCCGTCAGATATACAAGAGAAAGTAAATTCAGTTTCTCAAAGATACGAACAATTAGTAGAAACATCTCTGAAAGGGTTGACTAATTTGGAAGTTGCATTAGACGTATTTCAACAATTTCACGATTTGCAAAAAGCATACAAAGATTATCAAAAGCAGCAATGGGACAAGCTGGCTAATTATAATGATTGTACAGGAAATAAGGCAGCCTTACAATCCCGATTGGCAAAAATTATTGAGATCCAAGATAATTTAAGTGAAGGAGAAGTAAAACTTAATGTTTTAGGAGAACATGTGACTAAAAGCTTAGGAATTGTATCGCCAAGGTCACAAGAATCAATGGAAAGGGATTTACAAAACCTCAGGTAATCAATGTATTTTGCAGAACAATTATTATTTACGCTAGATGTAATCGGATTTAGCGGTTATAAAATAAGAAATTGACTAAATTCCATAAATTTAAAAATTATTAAACTTTTCAGGTTTGAAAATAAGAAATTCGCTAATGCAGTTGGTGATGCAGTGCGTTGTATTGAGGAAAGGATTCAACAATGGAGCGAATACGAGAATTCTTTAGAAAGGTTACTCGCATGGCTGTTGGATGCAGAAACATCATTAAAAAACTATTGCCTCAAAAATACGATAGAAGAAAAACAAGAACAGCTGGAAAGATATCAGGTAAACTATAAAATCAGAATTCATACGATTGTACCAGCAAATTTGATAAAATTTATTTTAAATCACACATATTTTGATCAATACGAATATAAACCCGTTATATACTAATAGACAAGTACCAATTACAAAAATGTTAAATCACAAAATTGCCTGTTTATCGCAATGCATCATGTATAACAAAGATAAACCCAAGTTTTTTTCCAAAATTGATTTCATAGGAACTACAAAAAATAACGGAATCTCGCAATGCGGATGTCTTGGAACTAGTGGCGCTCGGTGACCACCTCGAGCAAGTAAGAGAATCAATCGCGATCTCTCAAGCTTTTCAGTTCGAGCTATATGGCATTCGATCTTTTCATTTCTCTCATTATCTGGATCAAACTGTCTCGGCTTCTTACTTATTTTTATCTTATCGCAAAACATCAAGCTTTCAGGAATGCGGGAGCTTTGAGGCTGCGCAATCTGCAGGCTAGGGGAAATTTTCACAAGCATTTTCTTTTTCAGCAATATACATTTTTCGTGCCAAAATTCATTTCCTCTTTTTTTGAATTGTCACGCTTGCATATCTTACGAATAAACTTTAATTCATTATAATTTGATTTTTGTTTACTTTGCCAATCCAACGTTTTTGATTTTCAATTTCATTTTTTACTTTTTTCTGAATGCATCTTATGTGTACATCATTTGGAAAACAGGGGGTTGAAAAAGGAGGTTTAGAATATGTTTTTAAAAATACGTATTTCATATTTTAGGCTCTACTTGTTAACCTTCGACAAAATGAAGCTGAATTCGACAAGATGAGCGATGATTCTTCCGATTTGGTTCAGGTCAGCGGAGAGTCGAGATTCTCTGTCAGTGTCCAACAAGTGACTTCGCGTTTCCAGTCAATACAAGCCACTGCTAAGGTATAAATTAGCTATAATTTGGTACCTATTCAATACTATTTTGGCAACTAAAAAAATATTTTTTAATTTATAAACCATATTATATTTTATAGGAACTAGTAAAAAAATGTGATCAAGCATTAGCAGATCATGTAGCCTATCTAGACAAGTACAAACAGGCCTCGGAGCGCTTAGCAGCAGCTCAACAGTTGTATCAAATGACACATGACAACATTTCCGGCACTCGTCAAGAGCTTTCCTCCCATATTGAGACTATTCGTGATCTTCTCACGAGACAATCATCCATGATTCTTTTAGTGAACAGTACGGTCGAGGCTGGCGAACGACTATACCCTACTACTGGAAACGATGGCCGAGAAATTATTCGTCAACAGTTGTTGGATCTGCAACAGGCCCTGGAAACTCTTTATGACGGTGTAACACTCACGGAGCGCGAAATCCAAGTGAAGATATCGCGCTGGTCGGGCTTCGATGAGTGCAGCGAGGCTTTTGAAGCTTGGCTAAAGAATGCTGAGGCACATTTGAAATTAGAAATTGAACTGAAAACGACTTTGGATGAAAAACGAGCTCAATTGCAAATTTATAGGACCTTCTTGCATGACACTCAGACCCATCAACAAGATCTTTTTGATCTTCGAGACAAGGCTGATTGTTTACCAGAACGAACAGATAAGATAGAGAAGATCCTAAGCGATTTGAACAAGAGACATGCTGCTGTACTTAAACGCGCTGCTGGATTTGTTGAAAGGTATCTATATAGTTATTCATTGTTAATTTGTACCTGATATTTCTTACAGTTTTAGTAAACCATTTTACCGAATCGCAATCGAATAAAAATTAATGTTTTTTTTTTGCAGATATGAAGGCATTGTAAGTGATCACCAGCAATATAGTAAAGCAGTTCTTGATACCCATGAATGGCTTGATGCGACCTTAAACGCCGTAAACATGTGGGGTGATGCTGAACTCGAGCGAGTATCTCTGCATACAAATCTCGATCGTCTTCAAAATCTCCTACAAAGTTTACCCGAAGACGAACCTAGAGTTCAACAAATCCGTAGTCTCGGTGAAAAAGTCATTCCAGGTACTTTAGAGTCAGGACAAGTTAACATTCGTTCACAAATCGACTCGTCGCAACAGGAATGGGAAGGTTTAGTATCAGCTGTGAAATCAACCATAGACGCCCTTGAAGCGAAACTGCAACAATGGAACGAATATGAAACCTCGAAAGAACATTGTCTCGCTTGGATTCGTGATACCGATACGAAGCTACATACCGTTGATCTGAAGTCAACATTAGAAGAGAAGAAAGATCAACTGGAGAAACTTCGCAGCTTACAGGGTGAAGTTCGAGCTAAAGAACTCGAAATTGATGCCGTGACAGAACGAGCTCACCAATTGCATAAACAATCGTCATCAAGAAGCTCGCAGATCTCCGAATTAGGCGTCAAATATCAGCAAATATCGAGTAAAGTTAAGGATTTGACCAACCGATGGCAACAATATGTCACTAGTCACCAAGAATTTAATAATCAACTATCCGAATGTACACGCTGGATCGATGATATTCGTAACAAGTTGGCTTACTGCTCGGATTTAAGTGCCTCTTCACAAAAAGATCTTGAAAAGAAAATGGAAATAATTCAAGATTTATTACTTTATAAAGAAAATGGATTTGCAAAGGTAATAGATAATAAAAATTCTTCATTAATACTGAATTGTACGTACATATATTTGAATGAGATACTTTAACTTTTTCTTTTAAATAGATTCAAGGGATAGTAGAGCTTGCTCAAGGAGTCTTAGCAAATACCGCACCAGGAGGTCATAAAGCAATTAACGATGCAGTAGCCAAACTACAAGAGCAATGGAGTTCACTTGCCTCCAAAATGCTGGAAACCAAGACAAACTTGGATGATTCAATCAATAAATGGGCTGGATTGCTTGAACAAATTCAATTGGTTAATAAAACTGTAGAGTATATGCAAGCGTCTGTAGATGAAATATCACAATTTCAGACTACAATGAGTGAGAAGCGATCACAGCTGGAAAGGATAAAAATCTTAGAAGAAAAAGTCCGTTGCGAAAATATTGAAGTTGATGGACTGAAGGCTAAAGTTGGAGAAATGATAGCAAGTGGCCAACAAAGTATTGCTGCTACTCAAGCTCAAGAAATTCTTAATAAGTAAGTGAAATCATAGTTTACTCGTGAATTAGGTTATAGATAGACCTAAATTAGAACTATAAAAAAATATATTTATAATTCGTTTTTATATTTCTTTGTAGATTTGATGCTCTATTCGAAAACATAAAATCACTACTAGCAGAGAGAGAGGAACAATTCAAAGATCATCGACTGTATAAGGAAGCACATGATAACTTAATCGGCTGGCTGAGTCGAGCACGCGAAAAGATCCCATCGATGAAACAACGATCTTTAAGTGACAAACTTGCTATTGAGAACGCAGTTGCACCGCTTGAAAGTCTGTTGAATAAAAAAGCTCAGGGTGAACTGATGGTCGAACATTTACAGCACACCGGCCAAGTCGTTTGCGCAAGCACCAGTCCTCAAGGGCAGGAAGTTATTCGCAATGAAATTCGCGCACTTACTGAGAGTTTTGAAAATCTTTTCCGCGATATAAAACAACAGAAGGATCAATTGGAGACAACTGTCAGCCAATGGCGTGAGTACAAAGACGAGTATGAGAGGATAAGTGACTGGCTGCAACAGTTCGATATTCTTATAAAGGCCCAGAAAAATTCTCTCTTGCCAAATGTAAAGGAAAAAGAAAAACAGGTCAAAGAAGTCAAGGAAATACTTGGTAATTTGACCAAGGGTCAAGAACAGATCGACAAATTTAATAAATCTGCTTCAGTTCTTCTATCAACTCCTCTGGACACTTATGTGAACAATCAACTGCGTCACTTGAATTCTCGTTATCAGGTGCAGGTGAATTTGGCAAAGGATGTTCTTCAGAAAGTGGAGACAAATTACGCGCAGCATCAGGAGTACGAAGCTAATTTAGGCAAAACTCGAGACTGGATCGAAAATGCCAAACAAATCATACGTCAAGGAACCGAAGCAGCTTCGAGCAGTAGTCGCGAAGAACTACAGCAGAGGTTGGATAAAATTCAAGAACTTTTGAGAAAACGCGAAGAGGGACAGAATCTTGTGCATCTAACTGTCAATTGCGGCGAAAAAGTTATGCGTACAACTAGGTATGATTCATTGCTTTATTAACGAATGATTTGAAATTTATAAATAGATGATTCTTAAAATTTAATGTTTTTCATAATTGTAATTTTTTATAATTAATTTGTTTTAATAAAAGTCTGGTTACAATTCTGATTGTAGACTTCATATATTTGTATTTGTTCATTTGATAAAATATATTTCTTTTTTAAATTATTATTATAAACTTTAATTTCTTTCTTTATTTTGTTAAGGTCTGATGGTCGAGAGGAAATTGCCAATCAATTAAAAGAAATTCAAAATGACTGGGAACGACTGGTAAAGAAAATATCTACAACGAAAGTGCATTTAGAGACAAGCCTTCTCCAATGGGCGGATTATAGTTCATCGTATTCGCAGCTCCAACAATGGATAAATGACAGAGAAGCCAAACTTCAACAAGTCTGCGAACAAAAAGTTACCAAGGCACGAAAGGGTCTGGCAGGACTCAACTCTTTGGCGATTGGAGAGCGTAAAGCGAATTTGCGACAAACTAACAGTATTGTTCAAGACATCGTTGCATTCGAACCAATGATCCAGTCTGTGACAACTAAAGCTGAAGATCTTCAACAAGCAACACCAGCTACTGAAATTTCTATAAAATACGAAACTTTGAGTAAACAAGCTCAGGAACTGTATGCAAAGCAAAAGGAAACTGTAGAGCAACATCAAGCGTTTATAGATAGCGGAAATGAATTTGTGCAATGGATCAGAGTTGCAAAAGAAAGATTAGGAAAGTGCTCCGAGCCTACTGGTGACAAAGAGTCACTCGCTAGTAAAATAGCACAATTAAAAGTTCTTCAAAGTGAACTTCCAGAAGGACAGAAAAAATTAGAAAAAGCACTAGAGCAAGGAAATCTAGCTTGCCAAATAGCAGATGATGAAGATAAAGAGATTATTGAAGAAGAGGTTGCTCTTCTTCAAGAGGAATACGATAATTATGTGTAAGCTTATGTTTTATATGTAAAAATTAAACTGTAATATTTTATTTTAAATAATCATTATATAGAATTTTTTGTAAGCCAAAAAACGTACTCATAAATGTTGATTTTATTGTACTAATATTCCAGCTCAAACAATTTCTTTATTAAAATAATTTCATATATTTCTGCAGAGATTCATTGAATAACACAAAGAGTCTACTTGAAGTAGGAATAGTTAAATGGACAGAATATGAAGACCAGTTTTCTGAAGCTGCTGAATGGTTGACTCAAACTGAACAATTGGTCCAAAGCTTCAACAAATTGCAGGACAGTTTAGAAGAAAAGAAGAATGTACTAGAACAATTCCAAGGTCATCTTCAAACCTTATTCGATTGGCAGAAAGAGCTTGATCGATTAAATATGAAAGCTCAGATGCTCTTAGAAACGTGCGCTGATACTCGTATTTCTAATGCTGTAACACAATTAACAACTAAATATAATGCTCTTCTTTCACTTGCTAAAGAAATCATGCGACGTCTCGAGTTGCATTATCAGGTCAGTATACAAAACTTACTAGTTATACCTGGGACATATTTTTTTTTATTTAATGATCATAACATCTCTCATTTGATTTGAAAAATAGTTTATGTGTTACGAGTTTTGCCCTTTTGAAATCATTGTAAATTTTCTTAGTATTGTTCTGACTGAATTTATTTCTATTAGGAACATCAACAACATAATACACTGTACCAAGAATGTCAAGACTGGATCGATAGAACTCGTGATAAATTGAATGAATGTAAAGAAATCCCGAATACTTTGGTTGAAGTTAACAATAAACTTCATACCTGCAAAATGATACGGCAAAGTTTGGAACAAGGACAAAATAAATTGCGCTATGCTTTGGAACTGAAAGAAAAGGTCATAATGAATACTGAACAGAATGGTGCCGCTAAAATTCAGGAGAATACAGAAAATCTGAAAGCAGACTTTGACAAATTGTTGATTGATGTTGAAGAAGCAAGGCAGAAACTTGCTGCAAGAGCTGGTGTCTTAGAAGAACTTAATAAAATGCATAGACTTATTGCTGATTGGCTCGAGGAAGTAGAAAGTAATATACACTTTGATGAAGTATATCGTAATGACTTGAGCGAAAAACGAGCTCTTTTGGAAAAATACAAAACTGTTCAAAGAGATATACAAGGGCATAATGAGAACGTCGAAAAATTCAAACTTCGCTTAGCTGATGACGGAAATATTTCAAAGAACCCTTATGATGCGACTATCGCTAAATATGAAGAGCTTAAAAAACTCGTTTCTCAAAAGATTCAAGTAAGTTTAAAAACATTCATACGCAAATTTAATAAACGAAAGTGCTTATTTCTAAATAAAAAAAATTGTTTTACAGAATCTGGAAGAACAAGTAAGGGATCATGAAACTTATCAACAAACATTTAACGAAGCCTCCGACTGGGTGCGCAGAGCGAAAGTTGATTTGCAGCAATACAGTATCACTCATGGAGAAAAAGAGAAAGTCGTTGAAAGAGAAGGCAAAGTAAAACAGATGATATCTTCACTTCCGATAGGTCAATCTTTAATTTCTAAAGTAATCGAAACAAGCGAAATTGTTCTTACTACTACTGGACCTGAAGGTCAAGATACGATCAATCATGATGTCGATCAATTACAAGCTGATTGGAATTACTTGCAATCTCAATGTCAAGAATCAGAAAAAACGCTTTCGAATTGCATTGTAACTTGGTCGCAATTTACAACTGCACTCGAGAGTATGCAAAAATGGATTGACCAGTTCCAAGCAAAAGTGAACGATGAACAAGCGAAAGAAAATAAGACTCCGGAAGATTTAACAAGGTGCAAGAATTTGGTAGAAGAAGCCATTCGCCAAAAGCCTATCCTTGAAGATCTAAATGATAAATGCGAAATTCTGATGGAAATGAGTGCGTGTAACTGGGCAAGGGAAAAAACGGTTCAGCTGCAGTCTGCGTATACGGCACTTCTAACCGAAGCTCAAGGCTTAGTATCGAAAGTAGAAAAGAACTTGTCAGATCACACGGAATTCTTAAAAGCGAAAAAAGAACTAGAAGATTGGCTACACACAGCTCATGGTTCAATTCAAGATTGCATTGGAGTTGGTAATGCTGCATGGGCTAAGGATAAACTTGAAACTACCAAGGTATTGATTTATCGTATTACTAATTAATTTAATTTTTTTAAGTGCGTCCTGTTCTAAATATTTAATAAATTTATAAAATTGTTCATTCCAGCTTGTTGCTACAAGAATTACCGAAGGGCAACATTTATTATCCACTTTGCAAGCAGCCTTTGCAAAAGCAATCAATACTGCTCTTCCAGAACAACAAGATCAACTAAGAACTGACATGTCAGACTTACGTTCAAGTTGGGAACAATTAAGCATGGACCTAAATACTATTCAAGCGCAGGTTAAGTCAGTACTCAGTAGATGGGAAGATTTCCACGATACGCGAGATCGTTTCGAAAAGTGGCTTGATAAGACCGAGGGGTCTGTAAAAACTCTGCCAGACACCAAGGGTGAATTAGGTGAAATGAAAACCCTCCTCGAAAAATATAAGCACATCAAAGATGAAGTACGAGGTAGAAAGTCTGATTTGGATCACTTAATGAGTGAAGCAGCTGAACTATCGAGCTGGGCCAAAGACGATACAACTCTTGATCAAGTAAAGACTTTGAATTCTAGATGGAAATCATTAGGAGAAAGAGTGGATGAGCATAAAAACAATATCGAGGATGAAATGAAAGAGTACAATGCATATCATGCAGCTTTGCAAGAAACTGAAAAATGGCTTCTGCAAGTATCCTTCCAGCTAATGGCTCATAATTCTTTGTACATCATCAGCAAAGAACAGACTCTAGAACAAATAAAGCAACATCAAGCATTGCTTGACGAAATTCGAAATTACGAAGCTGTTCTGGATGACTTAAAAGACAAAGGCCAGGGTCAAATTGACAGGTACGAAGCATCCAACACTTCTGTCAAACCAACCATTCTCACTCAACTACAGAACGTACGCGACAGTTACAATTCGCTTCTAAACACTGCACTTCAAATCGAAAACCGTCTAAGCGAGTCTCTAGCTAAATTCCAAGAATATGAAAATACGCTCGAAAGCATCATGAGGAACTTAGAAGCTTACGAACCTGAGGTGGCAAGAGAACAAGAAGCTCCACTAGATACTTTAGAATCGGCAGAAGATAGTTTGGCTTCAGCCAGAGCGCTTTATAACAAATTGCAAGCTGAAAAGGCGCGACTCGTTGTCGCTGTAGAAGCATGCGAAGCTGCAGCTGCTTGCGTCTCAAGACCTGGAAGTCCATTAGATGCACCAGCGGTTCAGATACCAGCAAAAGAAACGGATGTCCGAACGCGTTTAGAAGACTTGATCGATCAGGTATGTGGGTCCTTTAAAATTATTTACTTACCTGTTCTTCTTGAAATTGATTTTTTAAAAAGAAACTAAATTTTCCTTTAACCGATTGTTTAGTTTATGATTGTGTGTTGATTTATTTATGCCGTTTAAGCATGCTTTTATTTTATTATCGCATCCACTATTTATTTTTATTGTTTTTGCATGATTTAATCACATTGTACAGAAGGAAAGCGACACATCCACAGGCCGGCTGAAAGTTCTTCTCGATAACATTAAAAAAAATGGTTGCCTAGAAAAATTAAATGGTTTACGTAAAAAGGTTTGCATTTTACGCTTTTGCTTTATTTATTGTATATTTTTTAAACTAGATGTTATTTCATTGTTAAACATCGAAATCTTTTAAAAACGAAATTTTTTCGTCGGCTTTTAGAAAATTTGATTTACTAAGTATACATATTAAATTTTTACCTCTCACAATATGAAATATGAAAAAATTTCGTTATATTAGATCTTCTGGCTTACTTGTAGATAGAAATTTATTCTAATATTTCTACGTTTCTATATTAATGCTTACTTTCACAATAAATTGTAATATATATTGCAAAATCTTTATTTAACTAGTTATAAATGCTTAAAGAAATATGCTATGGTCAGAAAGATTCCTACATTACCAATTTTTGCATTTAAGGAAATATATATAGATAGAGACTAATTTTTGAAAAAAACTGTTAGCACTTCGGTAATGATGTAAAAAAACACAATTCACAGTGATTTTTGTCCATGTGAATTGTGGATGGAATTTCATGAAACTGGAACCATGTAATGCTTACATCACTACCGAGGTGTTAACAGAGTTTTTTTAGCACATCGCCTAAAACTTAGATTTATGAACTTGATAAAATGAAAGTGTCAGACAAATTTACCTTTTTGCTTTTGAAATGCAAAAATTATAATTTTTTGGGCTACACAAAAATGTGTAATCTGATAAAATAAATTTATCATAATTAATCAAATTTTACAGTCTGCCAAATTAAGATTAATTTATATCGTTGTCTTAATGAGTAGACGGTAAAAAATTGGAATTTGATTTGAAAAGAGGACAAAGTGGAATCCGTTTCGAAAAGGGATGAGCCACTCAGAATCAGGTAGGAGAAGGAGACAACTCGCAAACGTCCATTTTTCTCCCAATTTTAAGACGGTGTTTTTTACGTGAATAACGTAGAAATTATTTGCAAAATGTTAAATTTGAATTGTATCAATTATTCCAATTAAAAAGTAACATTTTTAAACAATTTCTACGTAAATCGCGTAAAAAATACCGCCTTAAAATCGGAAAAAATGGGCGTTTGCGAGTAGTTCCCCTTTTTAACTGGGTTCTGATTTGTCTCCTTTTCCAAATAGATTCTAAGTTGTTGCTTTATTCAACTGCATTCTGAGTCGTCGCCTTCTTACTTCAAAACGACGATATGACTTACTTTATCAAATTATTGAGAATAGGATAATTGTTTTGTACGAAATTAATCAAATATGCTAAAAACCTCTTGCCAAATAATAATTTTTTTTTGTTAAATTGAAATAAACACTAGTTCAAACTCAGTTCAGAATATCTTTAGAGTTTTTACATTTTTTACAAACACATAGTAAATTAAGTGGAGAAAATAACAATAATAATTTTTTTAGATGCAATCGCATCTATCTAACGTATCGAAAGCTGTAAGTGAATTGGAAGAACAGACTAGGCAGAAAAATGCTCTCCGAGCTTGGATAAATCAACAGCGCGCCTTATGCGCTGAGTGGAAATCGAGACCGGCGAAGTTGCGTGCCGAGGCCGCTCAGTCTGAGTTGCAAGCGATGAACGATTTACTGACGAATGTCGGTGAACGTCGAAGTCGGGCCGAAGCCGAACTTCTGATTCGTCCAGACGGTGAAGACGCGGATATCGAAGAAGGCTTAGACAAACTTGAAGCCGAGCTCATTGACGCGATCGCTGGAAAACAATCTGCCCAAGACCTCATTCAGAAATACCGCAATGAAGTGCAAGATATTCAATCTTGGTTTGACGGTATATCGAAGAAAGTGGATGTTATTGAAAAGGGTAACGGATCAACTATTGGACAGAAGATTGCATCTTTGAAAGAAATCACATCTGAATTTGAAACGCAAGGTCCAGAAAGGTGAGAAAAATAATGCTTAGCTTCAGATAAATTTATCAATGAATTCGCTTCAATATTTTAAAAAGAGTAAATATATATTTTACTGACTAATTCCATTAAAATTTTTAATATTACTTTTTCATCATTCATTTTTTCCATTGATTAAAATAATTGTTTAATAGGTTGGAAGAAGTAAGAAAACTAGGTGATCAAGTAATGGATTCGGTAAGCAATCTTGATTCGCAACAAATAGAGGAACAAATAAAGTCCGTTGAACGAAGACACGGTGACATAAGCAAGAAACTTCAACGAAAGGCTCAAGTCTTGGACATGACAGCTCAGGGCATCGAAGCCACCCGTAGAGAAATCGAAGAGAATCGCGAATGGATAAGCGATAAGAAACGGTTGGCTCGCGCATCTGAACCCCTTGGTTTTGAAAGTCGACAAGCCGATGAACGACTATTATCTCTCAAAGCTATGTTGAAGGAAGCCGAGGCAAAGAATGTTTTGTCGGATTCACTAGAGAAACGTGTGAACAACATGCAAAACGAGCTTGAAGCTAGCGAGCAGCAACAGCTGGAGACGGAGACTCGAGCCCTTAGAAACGAGCAAGCTGAACTCTGCTCCATTCTCAGGGAGGAGATTTCCGCTACAACCGCTGCAGTAGAAACTCGCCGAAAACTAGAGAACGATCTTGAAAAAGCTAGATTGTGGATTAAAGCAACTAGCAACGATTTGAAGAAGCTCAGTGGTTATCTGCCGTTACAAGCATCAAAAGTCGAAGAAGATATTAGTCAGCACAATGGTTTGGCGTCAGAGATCAGACGATTCCGTGAAGGTAGTTTGAAAGATCTGTTGAAACATGGTAGTGCAATGCTAAGAGAATGTGGCGAAGAAGATCGAGAGAGGCTACAAGCTCTTTTGGACAAGGTGAACGATGAATATCAAGAGCTGCAAAAGGAGGCCCATGAAAAACAAGCTGCTCTGGCAGATCTCTTGCAAGGAAGAAAGGCTTTCGAAACCGAGATGGACAAGTGTCAGCGGTGGATTAACGAAGCCGAGGTTGCCACGTCATCTGAACTTCGCACATCCAGTATTGATGTACTTCGAGAACAGCTGGCAAAGGTAAAGCAATGCAGTATTATTATCTGAATATTATAGATATAGTTTCCTTCTTTATTTATCGTTTGTAATATACTGATATCAGTCACTAACTCCTGTTTATATCATTGTAAAATATAAAAATAAGTCCAATTACATAATTAAATATAGTAAAATATTATAAATATGTACAATTAATTAAAAAATTAATTTTATTACTCTAGTATGACCGATTGCAAAAGGAAGCCAAAGATTATGCAGACGATATCGAAAAGATCGTCCAACAGGGTAAATCTATTCTGCCTACAATAAGCGACGCTGATAAATTAGAGCTCAGCGAAAAATTGAAGAACATGAAAGACGCCCACAGTCGCGTGGCTGCTGTGATCAACGAGCGAGCCGCTGCCCTCCAGAAGAGCATTGACGAAGCCGAGGAGGTTGCAGCACGAGTTGCCGAAGCTGTTCAATTCATGACAGACATCCAGCAAGAGTTGCAGGACTTGAACAAACCGATCGGTTCGCGAGTCGAGGACGTCGAGGGAATGCTGGCCACTTACGAGAGAATTCTGAACGACCTAAAGGACAATAAAGCCAAACTGTCGGATCTTCAATCCGTTAACGTTGGAGATCTTCACGGTGTGGTCGCACAACAAGATGATTTGATCCTGGCTATAGAAGCTCAAATCGCTAAACTGAGACAGCTGCTGCTGCTGCGCCAGCAGTTCCTTGCACTGGTCACAGAGATCTTAACGTTCATCGCCAAGTACACGGAGATCGTACGCGACATAGAGCAAGGTGGTCAAACGACGGAGGAGAAGATTAAGAAGTACGACGATGTCATCCTTAAAATACAGGAGTGCGAAGCTCTTTTGGCTAGTGCCACGGATAAGGGACAGCAGATAGCAGCCGAGGGATCAACCGCTGACAGAAACAACATCACCGAACAATTGCAATCGCTGAAACAACAATTGCAAACTCTCAGGCGAGCAGTTGAGCATCAGCGAGAACAGCACGAGCTCGCTGCTGCGGAACACAGAAGACTGGCCAACGAACTCGCCGATATACTCGATTTCCTGGAAAGCAAGGAGAAGGAGGTTAAGAACCGGCCGCTACTGGATAGACACGCCGAGAGCGTTGAAGCCGAACTCAAGAAGCACAAAGTTTTGTGCGACTCGGTGAACGAATATTTGGATAAGATCAGAGAGCTGAAAGAGTCGGTGAAGCACGAAGACGGTATGCCTGGATCGCTGAAGGAAATGTTCAGTGAAGCGATGTCGCTGCTCTCCTCTTTACCCAGAGAGATGGAGGAACGAGAGCATTATTTGGAGAGCAATATGCAGATGAGAGTCGATTACGCTGCGCTTACGGAAAAACTGCACAATTGGGTTAGAGAGGCTGAGATCCGATTGGAGAGCGAAGAGGGGCTGGACTTTGAAAACATACTGAGCGATTTGGAGGAACACAAAGTAAGTACACCGATTTCAAATACTTATCAAATAAGGGCCATTTGTTTATATTTTAAAGTTGTTTGTATTTGGATGCCATTTTTGGCAATCGATAATTTAAAGTACCATGATCTCTAAAACAGAATAATGACAACATTTTTTTTCAACTTAAAACCCCTCCAAACAAAATTAGAGAAAATTAGAATTTTGATTTTTACTCTACCTTCCAATTTTTGAATGAACCTATATGAAACTGTGCTAATACAATTTCGTTTATCATTATGATAGCCATGAAACACGTTTATTTTCAGATCTACTTCAGCAGTGAAGCCTCTATCCGAGAACTGGTTTCTCAGCAAATCCAACAGGCGGCCGATAAGATCTGGCCGTCTCTCAGTGCATCTGAGCAGGAAGAGTTAAGTGCCGAGCAGCAGCAGCACACCCAATTGCTAAAGAACACGCTAAACACCGCGAAATCGCAGCGCGCACGACTCGAGCAGGGCGCCGAAATGTGGCGGGACTATTCCCAAACGCTGGAGCGCGTCAAAGCTGTTGTTGCGCGAACGAGATTCACAGATGAGCCGGTTACAACTCTGGCTGGATTGCAGTTCAATATACAAAAGATCACACATGCTCTCAATGACATCCAGGTTATTATCTATATTTTTAAACAATTACTAATCTATAAACAATAGATGTACAATTACTTAAAACATTTATTGGCTCTCAAAATTATTTTGATTAATCTGATTTTTTTGAGCGTCCTCAAATTACGAAGTAGTTTTTATCATTGCGCAGTCTCATTTAATAAACTTATTGCTTCTGTTATACAAGTTTATTAAACACTTTTTCCATTTGATGTTGTAGAACCAACAATACGAGCTAGATCTCTTAAACGAGCGTGGTAAAGAGGTTTTGCATCAGGCCGACGCGGCGAACAAAAAGAGAATCGAGTTCCAACTGAAAGAAATCAGTTCCGAATGGCGTGAGCTGGTCTCAGGGTTGGAGGGTCGTCGCGGTGCCCTCGAGGCGTTGTCCAGACACTGGGAGGAGCTCGAGTCCAAGTGGTCAAGCACCGAAACAAAACTGAACGCGATCGAGGAGCGCGGAAAGCTGGTCGACACTGTGGTGCGATCAAAACAACATGTAGTGGACACGGCTAAGACACTCGACGTAAGTATCCGAATAATCTGAAAAATTTGAAGTCAAAAAAGATGAAATTTTTAAATAAAAAGTTTTTTTTTGATGTTATTTATTTTTCATTAAAATTAGCAACAAAAATGAATCTTATCTCATATAATATCAATTACATTTCATTACAAGCAACAATATCAGAGCATACATGGAAATGTAATTTAAAAAAATTAATGTTTAAAAGTACGCACTTTTGGAATAATGAAAACTAGAAAAACAAATTAAATTTTTTATAATAATAATAAATATTATAGTTTCGGAAAAAAAAATAAACAATCGTTTTAGCTTCGATCACCGGCCTCTCTTCGTTGAAAAAGATTGTACAATTATCGAATCAATCGTTTTGAGGGGGTTAAATAACGGGCGTGCCAACTCGTACGAACGGGTACTAGCCCAACACAGGTGTTCTCAACTCTATCAAGCGTGACCTAGCTGATTTATGCTAACCGAATATAAGGGAAGTCGGGCGCAATACTAAACTTTTTGCGTGTAATGGGCTATTATAAATTCCTCCCACCAATTCATCGATTTATCCGGCAAATTAACTGAAAATTCCTAATCAGAATAAAAGTCGCGGAAGAGCATTCATACACGTTGTGAATAATTTACAAATGAGATAACTCAATAGGTTTAAGAATACACCAACAATTTGAAATTGTATAAAAATAATTAAACGGAACGATTATGATCTGTTACCAGGAATTAATAACCGAGGCCGAAACATTGAAATCGGATGCAGAAGAGGTGAGAGATCTGGCAGAACCCGTTCTCTCGTATCTGGCAGCCTTCACCGAACCTCCTGCACGTGCTCTCGAGGAACGCATCGATAAACTCAGCAAAGCCGTCGACACGTGAGTCGAAAAGCACTATTATCTTTTTCTTTCAGGGCGCTTATATCTTATAGCCGTAAATCTTGTTAGGGTCGTAGGCAACTTAAATAGTCTAGGAATTCAAATTAATTATCCAAATTAAACATTATATATAGTAATTTAGCAAATGTTTTATCAATTGCAAGTAAAGGCTTTTCCTAAAGTAAGAAAAATATTTAGAAATAAGTAATTATATATTTGATTAGAGCTTAGTTACAGAAAAAGTATTAAAAATTTAATTTTTAAGTTTTTATATCATTTTTTACTTCAAATTTATTCTATATATTTGTTTTCAGATTTATTATTTGTAAATTATTCTAGTTAACTGCTTCTTATTAATTTATTTTACATCAGTATTTTATTAGAATATAGCGTAACGTATATTATTTTTTTCGAATTAATAGTGTAATATTTTGTTACATATTTAGATAGCGACTTATGCGATTTACAGGTAAAGGATAATACTTGTAAAAGTATTATCCATACATACATATATGTTTCGATTACGGCATTGTATACACAAAAGTGTATACAAACAAATATTATATTATTTTATATATTTGCATGTGCATGCTATTGCAGTGGCTTTTGCTTTTCCCTTATTTCCATACATTTTGTTATAATTTACAGGAATATATATTTTCAATATTTTTATACATATTATGCATATTTAAATATTTTATTTCTTTTCATGCAATTTAGGGAATTTTAATAGGTTTATACATAATTTTATAAACGACGCATATTGCTTTCTGATATTATTACGAAATATAATCTTAAAGATAATATTTCTTGTTCTTCGTCATTATTATATTAATGAATCATCTTAAAAAACAAAATTATTTATAATGATGCACAAGAATAAAGATATAACTAATGCTTTGATATTATCTCCCACAATAAGTTGTAAGCTGAAATGACATTTTCCTCAAACGTATGATTTTGTATCTTTGATGGATTACTTGCGCTTAAATTATTACTTTAAAATATAATTAAAAATAATTAAATTATTACTTTAAATATATTTTAAAATAATACGTACACGTACTAGGAATCATTAAATTATTAACTATTACGAGATATAAATACTATAAAGTCGTTTACACAAAATTTGACTCATTTTATGCAATTGGTGATTAAAAATTGTATTTAAATCGGTATTAATGTATTTAAGAAAATTTATAATTATTCAGTTATTATTATAAAATATTTGGTGTATGTTGATGCTGGCTTAAAATCTTAATATAATTATCCTGTAAAATGATTAAGCTCGCATCATATCGTACTTCAAATATTTAAATAATTTTGTGTATCTCGAACAATAGGAGAAGCAAAATCAATAGGTTGGATGATAATAGTTGATGGCGATCGCGGTTGAAAGGCGCGTGCGTCTTCATACCAGACGAGGTAACGCCGATAGAATTAGATTTGGCATTACCGTGCGGCTGCAGGGCACTTTCGGTCAAGTAATCCTTCTCTCGGGTCGAAATTGTTTTTCCTCCTCCGGTACTGAACTCATCGACATTTATAACGTAAGATCAGAAAGCTACACAAAATCTCGTAATGTTTATCTTGTGTGTCATTGCATATTTTTAGCCGCGTGGTTATGACTTATAAGCTATATTTGTATCTCGAGAGTCGAGAAAAAAAAATTGTGATAATAACATTTTCGCAGTATACCCAAACACGATAGCGAGTCTCAAGTTAATGCCTCAATTTCCATTGTAGAGTGCTTTTCCCACTAAAGTAAAAAATAGATTTAAAAACATGATTAAAATAATGCATTATACAGAAAAGTCTGTATACAGTGTGTATAAGTATGGCATAGGAAAGTTTTAGGAAGATAATAAAAAAAGGCTATAGCTGAAATTTTTAATAATGCAGTTCTCAGTACTTAATTGTACAGGGACAAACGAGTCATACATCATTGAGGTTTTGCATTCAACCTTGTATATCACATAAAAAAGGTCACTTGGACGAAAAAAAAAAGAAAATTATAAGATGCGTTAGTTTACTGCCAAAATAATGTTCGCGTCTAGTATCAATTGCCAAATTAGCTCTAGTCTAGCGTTTAGTCAGTAGTAGCCAATTTTCTGTCCTTATAGCAATGATGATATCGGCGGCGCTTACATATTACTTGCCAACGAGTTGTCTGTTTGTGTAAAGCGAATATATATTATAAATCTAGACTTCGAAAACATAGGATTTTCTACTACCTTCAATTTTGTAAAATTAGTTTGATAGTATTTATTTTCGACTACTTTGTGTATAGAAAATGAGCGTTGAGAAATCCATAAATACTACAAATGCTTTCATTATCGTTGAAACAGCAGACGGAACGCATTAAAACTTGAGCGATCATTTCATGATTGAGTGCCGTCGTAAAGGCGCACATCTTTAAAAATGCTGTCAGATGCATATGAATTGGTTAATATTGAAGAAACTATGAAGTAATTCATGCACGTACAAAAGCTATTTGAATCTACATATTAAATAAATTTTTATACATAAGTAACACGTCACGAACGATGATGGTAACGAGCTCGATATTTATTACCTCTTATAATAGCTAAATCATCTCGTACCTATATGCGTAAAAGAATGAGTACGACGCGAAGTTTTTGGAGGGTCGTGACTCATTCGAGGAAAGTTTTACAGGATTTCACGCGAATCCTTCGCTTTCGCTGGATTGAAATATCATTTGTCGAGGGATTTTAAAAATTCTTTTCCTCGACGGTCACCAAAATTCATTCATGCCGATTTATAAATGGCAGAGCCCTCGCAACCTTAGAGGTGACATCACAACAACTCCGTATATTTAGATGTAAGCTCATAGCATTATCTCGAAAAGTTGCGATAACTCCGCGGTATAGATTCGAGCGGGGCTTTTGGAATGTGAGAGGACCAAAGCTAATATATACCGAGAGAGCATCGGGCGAGAGCTCTTGGAATCGGCAGAACCGCACAACCTCGCGACATTAATAATAACGTAAATACGAAATTTCTAAAAATAAACGCGCGCGCGCTCGCGAGCGGCCCACTAAAAACGTGCTTTCGCCGCCCGATTATTCTTACATTATATATGAATACAGCGCCCCATTCGCGATGCAATGAAGAGTGCGACGCATTCTGACTCCAATTTCTCTCTCTCTCTCTCTCCCATTGGCTCGTTAAATCGATAAGCCCCTCATCCCCCCCTCCTGCCATACCGCACACCGGTATCCTTTTACATTATATACATATGTAAAAGGATACCGTATACTATATATATATAGAGAGAGAGAGAGAGTGGTGCACTTGCACTCGGCGAGCGTTTCACGGATGAGCAGAGAGCGCGCGGCGCGTGGCGTACGTCATTATCAAATCCGTCGAGTGACGCAACTACATACTGTAAACAGAGGAGCCTAGGGAAGCGGCGGGTCCGCTGCTGCTGCTGCGTTATATAGACAAAAAAAAAAAGAGCCGGCGGCGGTGGCTGGGATGCCGCGAGTATAGGAGAGTATAGTATATAGAAGAGAAAGAGAGAGAGAGAAGAAGGTCGCTCGCTCGCGCGCACGCTTATACCACCGCGAGCATCATCGGCCTGCACTATTAAGTTCGCCGCGTCGCGAAGGCTAAAGAAGCGCGAACGAACCATGGCATTCGTTCCCTCCTAACCGATTTCTTCCGCGAGCCATACCGGCTTACGTGTCCCTAACTGTGTGCGTACGCGTGTGTGTGTGTGTGTGCGAGTCCGTCGGCGTGTGTAAAGCGCCTCGAGTCGGTGTGTTTCTCCGCCGATTCAGTTGACTTCGATCCATCGGAGCTTTCGCTTTATATTACAACGCGAGCCGTGCGGACGCGCGAGACGCGATAGACGCGATTCCTTTTTTTATAAGCATCCTCGTATTACGAGTGCGGAACGACCCTTTGTTTATATATACTCTGTGATAACAAGTTTAGATTTAGTATAGTTTTAGGAGTGTTTTTATTTCTGAATTTTCGATTTTGTAGTTTATTGTGACATCGTTGTTGTAGAATAAGTTATTTTATAAAGTCAGTGCTAATTTCGTGGCCCGTTTTACTCGTGCAACATTTGAAAAGGCAGTTATAATTAATATATATTGTATACGCGTAGTGTTCGATTTGTGCGTTTGAGGGTGACTAATAGAATTAGATTCGTTAGAGGAACGTTTTTTGTTGGAAGTGTTGATGTGATCATTGAATTCGGACGTTGCGATATGGTGTTACAAGGTGAGCGCCTATGCGAAATCGAATGCTATATTTTAATACAATTAAACACTTGATAAAATTTCATTCCTATAATTCTTAAGTTTTTTGTTATACATTGATTATTTTTTTTAAGTAATCGCATTATTGCGATCTATAAAATATCTTTTTCGTTCATTGTTTACTTTCAATTACAAATTTCGCAGCGAAAAAAGCTTAGAAGAACGTTCGTAAATACTGTTTAAACAATATAGTGCGTCTAAACCAACATTTATAGTTTAATTTATAGAAAAGAAATATCTTTGTTTTGTTTTAGCAAGTATATATTTCCTTAAATTTTAAATGCTAATTTAAAAATGTTTAAAATTGAATGTACGTAATATATAGACTTCAAGCAATCGAATTAATCCAGAGTATTAAATAGTATAAAAATTTAATATGAAATCAATAATTTTCTTTTAGCGGATTTCCATTATGCATTGACTAATAAAAATTGTCGCCGGGTTCATAAGACGCGCATTGCAAACGCTACACAATAAGAAGTTCGATGTCCGCGCACTCTTACCGATTAGATTCTAACGTCGATTACAGCTTTTATTAATAGAATCGCTAATGAAAACGGACAATGCTTACATTCTAAACCTGAGATTATGTATTTGAATAGTTGATTCTTGAACTTACAGTTATTATTAGATATAGCTTTTATAATTATAGATAAAATTTTTAAAATATGCCAGTAAGACATATATTAAATATAATGTTTTTTTTAAGAATTGCTTATTATTACAAGCCAATACAGATTTTATTTTCAATAGTTAGACTAATAGAAAGATATACTTTTAAAACCATATTGATTAATTTTTTATGATTCAAAAAATATCAAGATGAAAATGTTTAATATTAACTGTTCGGTACAAGTACGATTTACTTAAATTTTCATTTTGTATTAAATAAATAAATACTTATACAAAAACTATATAATGTTAATAAGTCATATTTTTAATAGACATTAATTAAACCAATTCATTATGAATTACGTGAATAACATTTACGATCTATTCCCATTGAACAATGTAATATTTTATATTGCTTTTGATTCATTTTTCTAAAATATATAGTATATCAGTCACTGAAATATTATTGTTTTAATCAGTTAACAATAATAATAATAATAATAATAATAATAATAATAAATAGTCTTTAATGGAGAGTAGTAGTTTATTTATGTCAAGCTAATATGATGTTTATTTCCTTATCGAAATAATAGCAAATATAAAAGTTGATCTTTATGACATAGCAATATTAACGCAATATATGCATATAATCATAAATTCTTAAGCGTGTCTATACATATACGTATAAGTGTTGATAAACAAAAATGATAAAATCAATATAATCGTATAATTTTGTAACAGCCAATAGAATAGAATTACACAATTTTCGTTAACAAATATAGCAATTATAAAAAAAAAAAAAAAAAAGACGAAGCACGCAGAATGTCTTGCAGCACCTCTCGGGCATTATAAAGAGAAAGAAAAAGAGAGCTGTAGCTAGTGAGAAAGAGAGAGACAGAGAAAGGGAGAGTAAGAGAGAGAGAGAGAGAGAGGTTGGAAAACGTTATTCTTAGGACTCGGCACATTGAAGCCCGCATGCGTCGCGGCCGCCCGGTCGTCGTCGTCGTCGTCGTCGTCGCAGGCCAAAACCAACCTCCCGCGCCTCCTCTCTCAATACGTTACGAACCGCGAACCGCAGCTGGTTTGGCTTGATTAGTGCCGCGCCGTACTGTTGTCCGATTTTTCGCGCGACTCCTATATCAATCCCATATACAGCCGAATCATCTCCCCCACTTTCACATCCCCGTCTTTCACCTCCAACGTATCCCACGAACGAAAAGATCTTCATTCGTTGAATAAGAGAAAGAGAGAACGATCAAGAAAAGGTGAGAAAATAGTTTGGCGATGCCGTTCGCCTGATGCACGAAGAGGAGGATAGGCGACGAAAATATATAAATTCTGCGCGTGCCTTATGTCTGTGCTTCTTTACGGCCGATTTGTAAACCTTCGCCGCGACAGTTGTAAAGTACCAAAATTTTCCCGACACCTTTCGCTAAATCTGGTTGGATTGTGAATCGGTTTTACCGCGAACAAAATCTATAGAGCAACAGGGGGATGGTCCGGTTCCCTGCAATAAACTCTGTAATTATTTATCCAATTTGGTTAAACGTTAACGAAACACTCGAACTGTGATGAAAAAAGTGATTAAAAAAACTAAAATTAAGGTTCGCGAAACGTAAATCGAACCCTTAACTGTGTTATTTTGAATATTAAAATCAAACAAACTCGGTATTTTTAGTCTTGCCCGTATAAATCAAAAACTGAATACCAAAATGCCCATAAAAGTTCACCTCCAACTTCTCGAGCCTCGACCCAAAATGTATACCAGCCGCCAAACACGCGTACACTTTTCCATCGTTGTTTGTTATTAATTTTCATCTGTGTTAGAAGCCTCGAATCTCAGCTAGAGCGGTGGCCCAAAGCTCCCCATCATCCCCAAGCCGCGGTTCGCGAAATAGAAAGTGTTATTCGCAGTAGCGTCGCGGGCTGCGGCATCGTATATATCTACGCGAGAGTATATAGCCGTGCTTTAAAGAGCAGTGCAAATATAAACCAAAACGATGTCGCGTGTGGATAGAATGGAAAAATATAACTGTATGTGGCGCGCGAGACGCCGGGGCGAAATGTGTGCGTGTGCGTGTGCAGTGGTCCCCAACCTTGATTTTATATATATACATAGCCGCTTTTCATACTAAAAGCACATATAAAACTCCGTCGTAGTTCTCGAAATCGGCATGATGTCATTCGAACTTAGTTGGAATTGGGATGCATCAGCGCGACGTTTTAGCGCGGCATTGACCATCGAGCGGAGCTTTTTCTTTATAACACGCGTCAACGCGATATCGGGGTATACTGGAGTCGATGAGGCATACACGGGGTTCCACTTTCACGCGCTTTACATACGCATAATTTCGGCAGTCTCGGACGAAAAGACGCGCGCGCCGCTACATTTAGTTATACCAACTGATATAGTGTCAAGTTGTGCTGCTGCGCGAGAGAGTTGCCGTAATCGCGGTGATGTCATCCATGCGAAAAGAAACATATTACCGTCCCGAATTTATGCATCCTCGAGATGTCCACTCGATCATTTGTTTTAACGATCTTTTTTTTTTAATTTGCCGGTTATGGGGTGATGTCACTTGTGGAATTGAAGCTTTCATCGATAGTCGTGGCTTTTTGTGTATTTATTATAATTGATTTGTCATGCGGCTTCGGACTGTGCTAGCTAATATATGCGAGGTCAATTATAAAGCAATCGAGAAACGATTTTATCAATAAATTTAATTGAAAATGATAGAGTAAACTTTTACAAATTGACAACGGACATTGATTGGATTAGCGAATTAAATACTCGGCTCGATTAGCGTTTTAATTATCGCTTTTCCACACGTAATTATCGCATCGTAAACTCGTTCGAGATCGGAAAATACTCACATTATAAAAATAAATTAAAACAATTCGAATTTTCGAGTATAGGAGTAAAATTATTATAACTTATTTTAATTTTAACATCTTTCTATTGTAAAACAATTTATTTTTCTAATTATTATTAAATATATATATATATATAAGGTTATTTAATTTATGTAATAATATCTTAAATAATAAAATCTTTTGGCAATGTAAGATAACAACAGTTTTTGATTCGTTCCAATGACATTCTTTCGAGGAAAGATTACAAAATTCTTTCAGAAATATAGCTAAACAGAGCATATAGCGCCTCTTTGAAACTATTCACTGGAAACCTTCAACTTGATCTTTCACGGACATATATCCGCGACACAACTCCTTAAAATCCCGGCAAGTAGGGGCAGCAACGTGGGGAAACGATCGGGTTATATACAGTAGTCGATCGAGCGAAGAAACGGGGCATAAAATCGCGCATCATCGCGTCCTATCCGACCCGCCTCAGAGATTCGCGCAGAGGGAGAGACAGAGAGTAGAGAGAGAGAGAGAGAGAGAGAGAGAGAGGCAGAGAGAACGAATGCTACAGCACGCGCTAAAATACGAAGGCGGCCCCAGTTCCGTCTACTTTTAGCCAAGGCCTCTCGTCGTCGGCCCGTCGTCGGCCGGTCAGGAGTCCGCGCGCGCCGTCCTAAGCAAGCTGGGATTCAAGCCATCTTTTTTGTTTTTCCTTCTCTCTCTCTCTCTCTCTCTCTCCCTCTCCCGCGACACACGCGTTTCCGATTCTAAATTCGTATACGCGCGGCGTTGCGACTCGCGCGCGCCTGTGTTACTCGCGCCTCATCGGCGCGACTGCGGTACTAGGTATATATATTAGGATTGGGAGCTGCCGCACGTGAAAATCGAAAAGAGCACGCGCCTCGGCATGGGAGCTAACCGACACGCGCGCACACACACACACAAAACGATGCCGTTAATCGCATCGTTTCGGGCTAATTGAATTTGACGGACTGATTGACGAGTCGCGAGGCAGATCATTTTTAGGAATGATGCGCGAATGGGCCATTGAGGTGGACTGGCATTGGGTAAACCGAGCTTTACGAATGTCGAGTTGTTTACATAGACCGACAATTATTTCAATAAGTATATTCGTCCTAATTGTTTGGATGTTCTTTTTTAACCGTGACATATTTCGTTACTTGATTTAATGGACCGATGTTAGCTGACGATAGCTTATACTACAGTACGTTTGAAATCGTTAGTTTCCTGTGTCTCGTCAGTTATCAATAAACACGAGAGCGATGTTGTATTTTTTATTTTTGAAGTCTAGATTTGATAATGTTCGTAATATATGTACTCTTTCCGCAAACTTGAAATAATAGTCTTAAATTAATAGATCGATTAGTCAACAATCTGGCGCACAACGGTAGAACTAAAATTTTCTTAAAATTACCACTAAATCAGCGACATGCGCCGCTACACAATAAAAGAAAAAACAAAGGCCGTGAAGAAGCACACACGCATATAAAGTCCCGGGGCAACATGTTCGCAGGCTCGTCAGCTTGCTCCACTCCAAGTCGGAAAAGTCGAGCGAGGATCTGCGAAGCCTGCTCCTCGTCGAGGAGGAGATAGAACGCCACAGGAAGCGTCTCGAGTCCATTAACGGCCGGATCGTCAAGTTCCACGTGTACGGGGCCGATCAGGTGGCGATCGAGCGCGACCTCGACAAGCTATCGTCGGAGCTCGAGTCGGAGCTCGAGGCTCTGAGGGAATTCTCGGGAGACACTAAGGCGCGGTACCAAGCCAGCCAGCAGCTCGTACCGATCGACGTAGCCCAAAAGCTAGCCGCCCTCGAGCTACAAGCCGAGGACACGAGCCAAGCCATGGAGGAGAAGCAGCGCGAACAGAAGCGCGCCAAGACGACGCGAACCGATTACCTCGCCGATGTCGACGAGGTGCAGGCCTGGATGCGCGAGGCCGAGCTCAAGGTGCAGGACAGGTCCTGCGAGCCCAACAAAATGATGGAACATCTCAGACAGATACAGAACGAACTGGCGCCCATTGGTGATAAGCTCGAGAGGCTGACCAAGAACGGAAAGAGCATTATGGAGAACACGAAGGACGACGCCGAGAAGGAGTTGATCGCTGGAACGGTGGGCAATCTGACCGAGCAGTTGGCGCAAGTCAAGGCCTGGCTGGAGGAGAAGAAACAGGTGATCGGCGATACGCTCGATGCCTGGCAGCGATTCCTCGCCTTACTCGAGTCCGTCAAGACCTGGACTGCGGAGAAGAGGGTCTTCTTGCAGGATCCGTTGAAACTGAGCAATCTTAATCAGGCGCGACAAAGGTTACACGAGTACGCGGTAGGTTTATCGGGGATCCAGAGCTTCCTTTATACGAATAACGTATCCTTTACACAGTCGAGGACGTTGCGTTTTCAATCATTCGTTTACCACTGATGTTGTCCAATGCGCTCTAAATCGTAAAAATCGTTGCGGCTGTTATTGTTATTAGAATATCTGCGCTATTAAAGGATGCAAAAAAAGCGTATCGCATACTTGAAAAATATTGATTTTCTAAATGTTGATGTTTATACACTTGATCGGGTAGTATTTAAAAATTTAGACCGAATGTGTTTAAACGTTCAAATGATTTGGTATGCGAGATTACAAAAATGTCCTCGTTGTGTAAAGGTTCATCATTCGTCAGCAATAATCCAATTCGCGTCGAATACTAAAAGGCACTTTTGTAAACTCCTCAGACTGCTGTAAAAAGCTGTAAGCAAGTGAACAAAAATTTAAGCGATATGGGACGCGAGTTGGAGAGCATCGGTCAAGTAACGAGCGTTGGCGACTTACCTCAAAAGCTCACGGAAGCAGAAGACGCAAAGGTCGAAGTTGAGGGTCGACTTTTGCAAAGGGTTAGTTGAAAAAAAATAGGAAAAAAAAAAGACAAACAAACCGAAACATATCACGCGCGAATAAAAACAACAAACAACTTCGGCAACTGATTGCTTTTACAGAACGCACTTCTGCAAGAGACAAGCGAGGAATGGGAGCAGTGCGAGCGCAAGATGAAGGACGTTAAAGTATGGATGGAAAAGGCCCGACAGAGCCTTGAATCCGCGCAGAACAAGAAGAAGCCACTGAGGGATCAGCACGCCATCCGTGAGAAAATGCTAAGCGACGTAGCGATACAGAAGACGAAAATCACGATGAGCGTCGAGAAGCTGCAAGTGCACTTCCGCTCGGGCATCGGCGACGATAGCCGCGTAGTCGAAGCCGCGGACGAGCTCATCGCCGAACTCGACGTCTTAAACGAGACCGTCAAAGAGCAGACTGCTTCCCTCGAAGCTTGTCTCGCTCAGCTAGATCAGTATCAACAGGTTAGGTCTTAACTCACAAGGACAGGAAGAATTGCTTTAGTTATTAAATCAAGTTTTACTACTTTTATTGAGACAAAATAACATTAATACGAGTCACTGATTTCATGAGCAACGCAATTAAATGAATAGTGGTTTCTTATGGAAATAAGCAATTTTTTCTTACATAAAGCGTGAATTGGCGTTCTAATTCAATGCAAATTAATTGTCTGTAACTTTAAGAAATACTGAAATTCAAAGAAATTACTAAAAAATGAAAGTAACATTATTGAATTCAAGTTGATAAATGTAAATTCACAACTAAATGAAATATTCAATATTTCAATTAGAATAAATTAATAATTAAATCAGTTCAATTACTCAATGTATAACAATAAAATTCTTCTGTTCTTTAAATGATGATTAGTAATACTTCATCCTTAGAATGCGTATGACAGGGTAAAATACATTTTACAGGAAATACAGCAACTCCGACAACAAATAGTACAAGTTGAGCAGCAGCTGAGGACAGTACTGAGTCCAACGTATTTACCTAATGACCGAGAAAAAGCATTACAAGAACAACAGGTAGGTTCACAATTTTTCAATATTATCCACCTATCTTTCTCTCTCATTTGCACTGTGCGCTATAGAGCAGCAATTGATTTGTACATATAATAGTTAAATTTGATACCAACTCAAGACCACCACCAACATTGTGATTAAAAACAACTTTGTTTTTAACGTACCCAGTGACTTATGAAATTTATTAATACGTCGATTGGTGGACGAAATTAATTAATGTTCCTTCCATTAAACATGTGTCTCTAAATAATTTATTTCATTTAATTTTCGATGCTATTTCATAGCATTAATCATTATTCATTCTTGTTCTTTTCTTATTTTTTTTATTTTTAAAGGACAGAATATTGCTTATATACCTTTAACATACATCGAAATTCAGATTCTCATATTGCTTTAAAAATCATTGATCAATGGTCTAAACGAATGATTTCTGTTCATTTGCATTATGTTACTCTCATTTATTTTTTATTTTTCATTTTTATTTAATTATGGTGGTATATTGCTTTCTCGGTGTTGGTTGGTATCTTTGGTTTACTTTTGGTTTTGCGTATTGTTCTCACCTCTTACACTTAGCTTTTAAGTCTTTTCTGTGGTTATTTTAGTTATCATTTGAAGGGGTAACTTGATTTTGCTTGTTTGTGTTGGCATTTTATATTTGTTTCTATTCTATATTGATTAGTCAAATAAATTTCTTTTATGTTACGTTCTTATTTCTCTTTTTTGTTTTCTACTATTACTTTTATATCATTTATTTGTAAATATCATTGTAGAAAGCACACTATACTTGTATACATTTGCACAATTATATTGTTATAAGACGTTCTTAATTGATAATTTAATTATCTTTTTTTATAATTCAGTCGTCGAAACAGAGATATCGTCGTCAGTCGTAAAAAATATTTATAGCAGCTCAAATCTAGCTAAATCAAGTCAACTTCCTTGGATAAAAAAAAAACACGAAATATTTCGACCATTCGTGATGACGCCGCCTTACGACGACAATGCGAAGTCATTGCATAATAAACATATGATTAATAAAATTTTTTTATTCTTTAATCTTACGTTTGTCAACTAGCTGCTCATATATGACTTTTGTTTGCTGCATTCCTTTGTCTCCAATCACATAAACCTTCTTACTTTTTACCTTGGTTACCATTCCTTATTTTCTTTGACTTTCTTGTGTTCTTTCCTGATCATAAATATCCAAACTGTTCTGTTCGTCGTCTATTTCATTTTTACCTCATTTTGTTATCTTATGTCTCAATTTTCTCTTTATTTCATTTGTCTTGTTAATGCTCCTTTAATTATGGCGCGGGAATATTTATACTTATTTCTATTTTTTTTAATAAATCATCTATAAACGCTCTAACATTATCGCTGCTCAATTTTCTCGTATGTAATTTAAAGACCTGCCGAGAAAGGATAAAGTCTTTGCATAGTAAAATTCAAGCGCGATCAGAACGATCGAAACTGTTAATTCAACGAGGAACTCCGGATGTAGAATCTTTAGATCCTTAACAATTGACGAAATTGACCTTTGATCATTTTACGTGATTGGATGTCAATTTGTCTGTTATTGCTAAATACGCGATCCGCGGTGCTTAAAGCACATCCAATGGCTGAATTATATTCGCGAAGTGTGCGAAAATATATACAGAAAGAGTCGTACAGCGGATAGACCGCTGCATTCCTGTCGCGTTTAATCTTAAATCTCAATGGTTTCAGAGTGAAACTCTCTGAAAATTAATTTGCGTGAGACTCTGTGTTATAATGTCAATTACGGGAGAGTACGTTTGGTTTGACTTTTGTTACGGATTTTTCATTCTTAAGCTCGAGCCCCTCGCTTCGTGTACTTCTGTTGTATCGTAAAGAGAACTTCCGATTTCATAAATTTTTCAAATATTGCGTATAGATGATTTAATTTGTGATTTTAATCGATATTTCTTTTTCTCGAAAGTGTAAATTGTTGTAATACACATAATCGTAGAAACAAGTTTTTCTTTAATGTACCATAGGTTTTTAATTTATAAAAACAAACGAGAAAAATAAAGAGCATCCTTATTCGAGAGAGTATTCAGTCTTACATCTTTTTCTCTTCTCCACTGATCGGCGTAACCATATTTTCCTTTTAAATTCCAGACCTTTTCTAAAATGTCAAAATCGCAAATAATATTCAAAACATAAGATATTTCTTTTACCTAATCATTGTTAGGACTTAGTTAAAATCGAAGATATCTTAACAAATTGAGAATTTTGAAAATAAAATAAATTTCTAAAGTGATATAGATTCAAAACTAAACATATGTACAAATAAAAAGTGCTTCCGATGCTTGAAAAAAAAACATATCTTTGTATATCCATTCCGCTGAAAAATTCTTAATACAATCGCAAAGAAATGAGATCTCCTGGCACTTACGTTTTGCGAGCAGGCATTGCGGATGCGACTGGAGGAATGGAAGCAGCGTACACGGACCCTGGCCGATCAGATTCATGCGATAGATCCGTACTATATCCCACCCGGCACAGAGGCTGGTAACAAGCAGATTGGCATTGCTTCGTATGCCGATATAGCTGCAGGAAGATCAAGGTCAAGTTCTCGCCATACAAGTCCCTACCGAAAAACTAATGAAGATGCTCCATTACTCCTTCAAAATGTTCGCCAAAGTGGTACAGTACCTCGTCCGACATCGATGAACGAAACTTTAGTAGAAGCTCAAGTTCAAGAACCGAAGATTCAAAACGAAAATCAAACACGTTATACGAAAGCACAGCCGCCTAAAGAAGTACAGCGGAA